>QANT01008605.1:0-23730 GCA_003254885.1 Purshia tridentata
ATGAATTGTCACAGCAGTTTTATATTAAAATTTACCAAATACCTTCATACTGCTTTTGTATTCACAGCACTTTTAAAATATATAGTTTACCAAATATTCAGCTAACATTACTTCACTGCAGTTTTTTCTCACTGCAATACCAAACTAAGCCTTACTTAAAATTTGATCGATTTATTATTTTTCTTTTTATTAAGAGAAGAGGAGATTGAACGTGAGTGTAGAGTGACAATTTTATGGCATTCCAACTGGGCTACCCCAAAAATTACTCATTTATTATTTTTCATCGCTTTTCTTATATATCATTGTATTATTTGATTTGATCTTATAAAAAAAAAAGTAAATAATTTTAAAATCCACTTTACACCCCTAATGTTAAATAAACCAAACTAATGTTTTTAAATGTTATAAAAGTCAATCTAATGATTCCTTGAAAAAAAAAAGAGACCCTCAAATTGACAAAAAAAAGTAACTATTAGATAGTTACTCTTCGACAAACCAAACTAATGTTTTTAAATGTTATAAAAGTCAACCTAATGATTCCTTGAAAAAAAAAAAGAGACGCTCAAATTGACCAAAAAAAGTGACTATTAGATAGTTACTCATCGACAGTAAATATGAAAAAACTTATAAGTATCATGTTTATGTCTTGTTTGTAGTTATTGTTGCACAGTGACATTAGCCAATGTTCAACAACACCTACAATGTAAAACACGAAGAAAAAAATGCGTTCGCTTAGGGCATTTTAGGCCAGCCTATCACTGGTTTTTTGAGGGTGGGCTTGCTATGATATTTTTCACAAAGGACTAAAAAAAACCCTAAAAAAATCTTGTATTTTATACCCTTAATTATCTATTTGAGCCTTAGGAAATTATTTCTACAAAGGGAGGCTTGCAAAATAAAAATGTGTTAAATTTCAAAAAATTTGAAAAAGTTGTTAAAATTTCTCAAAATTTTACAATTTGAAAAAAAAAGTGTTAATTGAAAGGAAAATGAAAATGTGCCAATTGTTGTAAATTTCTCAATATTAAAAAACGAGACTCGACTCGGGAGCGAGTGTGTTGACTATTATTGAGCAAAGGGTATACGAAATTGAATATTCCAATCTCATACCAATACATTCGCTAGGGTTTGCACTTGGTCATATAAATACAAGACCCATCTGCTACTTACACTCCTCTTTCGCGTCTGTTGCTTTATCGTTCATCCTTCGCCTCCATCCAACACTCTCAACCACAGCAATGGCCGTTACCTTCTCAGATCTCTACACCGAGGCCGGCCTCAAATCCCTCAACGTCTTCCTCTCCGGAAAAACTTACATCTCCGGGTAATTTCATTTCTTTTTTCTCTTTTTTTATTATTTGGGTTTGTTCTCTGAGTTTTGTTTCTTCGTTCAATTCTGATTTTTTTTTTTTGGTATATAAATTGATGAATATTTTGACTACCCAGTGACAAGCTGACCAAGGATGACATCAAGGTGTACGCTGCGGTGTTGGAGAAGCCAGGAGGTTCCTTCCCCAATGCGAGCAAGTGGTACGACAGCGTTTCATCCCATCTCGCCTCAAGGTTCGTTCCCATTGGCTACTCCCTCTGCGTTTTAATATTTAAAATTTACAATTGGGTTGTTCATAATTTGCTGTTATAGTTGTGATATAATTACCCTTTATGTAATTTGATTTTTTATTTTTTTATTTCTGTTATAGCTTCCCTGGTAAAGCTCTTGGAGTCAGAATTGGCGGCAAAGCTGCTACAGAAGAAGCTGCTCCTGCAAAGGTCTCTTTTTTTTCTTTTTTCTTTTTTTTCCTTTTCAATTTTTTGATACTATCCATATTATAATGGCTCCAAAAATCTAGAAATACATGGCTTAGGAAGAGTACCAAGTTTTTTCATTTTTTTGGAGATCAAAACTGGTTTCTTCATTCTTGGATTAAGTAGGAGACACGCTAATGATTTAGGTAACAATATAAAAAAAATGACTATCTCAATTTTTGGGTTGCTCTGAGATAGATCCAGGGTTCTTTTCTTGTCAAAGTAACAAAAAAAATAAGGGTGTCCTGCTGCTTTACTTTAGTAGTAAATAAATTGGATACCATGCTCTTGAATATACCAAAGGAAGAGAAACTGAATGCAGCAACTGAGCCATGTATGTTTAACTAGAAGCTCACCAAGGCATTAACTAGTTTTGTTAGATTTTCAGAGGCAGTCATCTGTGCATAATCAATCTTCTATAATACATGCCTGATTTCAGACATTAAGGTCTTCCTTAAATCTCTAACTTAGAATGTTTTGTTAACTCACCTGTTCAGGATGCTGCAGCTGATGACGATGATCTAGATCTCTTTGGTGATGAAACAGAGGAGGACAAAAAGGCAGCCGAGGAGAGGGAGGCAGCTAAAAAGTCATCCTCTAAGAAGAAAGAGAGTAAGCTACTTAAATCATGTGGACTGCATTTGAGTGTTATGTCAATAGTATAATTTAACATGTACCCTTTACTGACTTGGACCATTTCAGTTAACATGTCGTATAACTGTTGGAAGCTCTATTATAACCATGTTGAAAGCCTCATTTTCTGGCTTGCGTTATGGTCAGGACCTGTACTGTACAGGACTTGACTATTCTAAATTATATTTTTTTGGACTAAAATTGTACCGTACCTACGAACACATGACTTCTGAAAAATATACAGTGCTTAGGTTTATGTTAAAAGTTCTAAAACTTCACACAGTAAAAATGTGAAATAAAGCCAAATTCATTACATTTTAATACAATTTAGTATAATTCAGTCCTGTCCAACTTAGTCCAGTGTAGCAGACGAATAAAAGTGCTGAAAATTGGCCTTTGGCTAATGAATTAATTTTCTTATCTTTTTTGGTAGACTAATTTGATTATATTTCTTATATTACAGTCTTATGTATGTGTAATAATCTATAAGAATTTTAATATTCAATCATGCTTTGTAGGTGGAAAATCCTCTGTTCTCTTGGATGTGAAGCCTTGGGATGATGAGACAGACATGAAGAAGCTGGAAGAGACTGTCCGGAGTATTGAGATGGAGGGTCTCTTTTGGGGTGCATGTATGGTTTCTTTTGCCATCATATTGTATTACTTGTCCAAAGTTATTCACATACTTTATTATCTTATGTTATTAAAATCTTCATTGTATTTGCTGCAGCAAAATTGGTTCCAGTTGGCTACGGGATAAAGAAGTTGGTTATCATGCTCACTATTATCGATGACCTTGTATCGGTGGATACCCTGATTGAGGAGCGTCTTACTGTGGAGCCGTGCAATGAATATATCCAAAGCTGTGACATTGTTGCCTTCAACAAAATTTAAGTACTCGATGTCATTGGTCTTGTAGCAATTTTCGTGAGGAAATCTAGTTTTTTGACATGCATTTTAGTGTTTCCATTTGTCCTGTGCTTTAACTTTTATATCCTTTCGAGTGAGTGATTAAAAGATAAACATTTGAATGTTCTTGTCTATCATCCGTCTTCTTCACGTAGGTGTATTGTGGGCAATCCCCTCTCAAGACATGTTCTGGTCTACTATGTCTTTCTGATATTGCCTCAAAAAGGGTGTTGTTTTATTTTTATTAATGAGTTTCCCAGATTGATGGGTACCTTCCAGGGCTATATTTTTATTCCTTATATTGTTTACACTCCCGCTGTTGAATTATTCTTTCTCTTAACTTATCTTCACCTTCTTCCTCTTCAAGAGAATTCCTTTTTCTCGCAAAAAAGCCCTTAGTTCCTTGCGTCTTGCATCTCAAATCTCAAAGCTCAAAGATCAAAGCTTTAGGTTTTGATTATCATGGTTGTCAGCCAAGTTACAACTAGCCCATGTGATAGATGATATATGGCACTCATATATACTTGTCATTCTTACCTCTTTGAATGCTTTTCAGTCTAAATTGTTTTGCATTCAAATCATCCTAGGTTGGAATATAAGACATTATCTTATTCACTAACATCTTAACTTTGCAGTACTACACATAGCCTAATCCCAACCCTTATCTTACCTACCCTCACCAATTGGGCTACCTCAAGGTTTATGTTGTCTAATATGATTTGAGGGAGTTAACGTCTCACAATTTATGGTATTTTAAGTCTGACAATTTATGGGATTTAAAATCTCACAATTAATGAAATTTAAAGTCCCACATATTTTTAAGTGATTTAAACTGTAGAAATCTCGGGAACAAAGAAGAAGCGAAAAATGCATGAACTCTAGAAAAACTTAAAAATCTTCTATAGAAAAAAATTGAGAAAAACTTAAAAATCAGAATGAAATAATGTACTTATGATTATGGATACACCATGCATCATAAAATAATCTATCCATTATATGATTATAGCATGGACTCTCGATCGTGTTAATAGGCTTTTTCTATAATGGATAAAAGACCATGAAAATTAGCAAAAATAAACTATAATTATATAAGTTTTAATTTATTTGATTCATTTAGTTTGCTTTTGTACCCCTTCTTAGGGTCTTTTAAAAGGTACTTGTACACCAAATTTCAAATTTCTCTGCATATAATTATTTTTTATATGAAGAATTATGATTCAAATTTGGGACATAATCAAATTTAATTGTCAAAATCTTCAAAAGGGACATAGGATTTTATCAGCTTGAACAATCTTAAAGTCTTCTGGGCTATGAGTGCTTGAAAAGAATTAGTGTTCCTTTGTGTTTGTTTATGTTTCCTGTTTTTGTTGTGTTGGCTTCCCCTGTTTTTTATAGAACTTTGTGGTAGCGTTGGTTTGCTGTCTTTTTTTGTTGGGGTTCATTGTACCCGCCCAATCCATCAGTGCAATTGTGCAAGCCAGACCTTGACTTCTTCCACCATTAGGCTTCTTCAGTCCTAAGATCTTTACACATTTTTGAGCAATGAATGTGGACACAACTGTATATAATCATGTATATAATCTTTAAAATTTTCAATTTTAAAAAAGAATTAGCTTTAGAATGCCCATAAGATGTTCTTTCAATTCCCCAACAAAATTTTTCTTGAAAATAAGTGGATAATTTATCCTCAAATTAAAGATTTGAGTTTTGTTAAAATTAGCCAAATGTGATTTCTAGTCAAAATACAGGGGCTAAAAATGTATTTTTGTTTCTTTAAATGATGAATATTTGTTTGTCCCTATAGCCATTTTGTGTGGATAGATTAGTCATTTGATATATTTCATAATTGTGGGTGGTGGGACTTGGTGAAATTATAATATAAACATCACCAAAGTAACCAAAGTCTAGTTTTGTTCAAAGTAAAAGAGGAATGCTACTATTCACAGTCGCATTTTGACGGACTGTGACTCAAATTTTCTGCCTTCTGAAAGTGAAAGTAGTCAGCTATCAATTTCATTCCACTAACATGTCTAGATATTCAACTTCCATCGAGAAAATTCATGTAGTCAACTGTTTGGAAATCCAAACTATACAGAGAATAAGCGTGAGCAAAGGTTAAGAAAAAAAAAAGTTGTCGTTTCATGTACAGTGTACTTGATAATTGGGGAGAAATGAATAAAATTTCACTCTGGATTTTGCTTTTTCGACTTGGGTTTTTCTGATGCTAGTTTTCTTTGCTTGGCTCTTCGAAGAACGTTGTTTTCTTGGTTGAACCAAGCAGCCAGATTTGTTCTAATATTATTCAATTACACCGAAAAAAAAAAAACAGAGAACTTTTCTGCAAATTGTTTGTGCAGTCATGTATAGCGGAATTAACAACCCAAAGTTGGTGCTTTCCGTTCTTTTAATATGCCTATATCTCAAAACCCAAATCAACCTTGCAGATGATACCATCACTGCAAACCATTCTCTCTCTGGTGATCAAACCATTGTCTCTGCAGGAAGGAATTTTGAGCTGGGTTTCTTCAAACCAGGTAATTTTTCAAACTACTACATAGGCATGTGGTACTACAAGCAAGTAGTCTCTGAGCAGACCATAGTCTGGGTGGCAAATAGGGAACACTCAGTCTCTGATAGATTTTCTTCGGTGTTGAGGATCTCACATGGTAATTTAGTTCTCTTTAATGAGTCCAATAGTGTGGTTTGGTCCACAAATGTGACCTCCACCACCACCACCACCACCACCACCTCAGGTTCTATACAAGCGGTTCTTTTAGATACTGGAAACCTTGTCTTAAGAGCTGGGTCTACTCCATCAGACCCTTTATGGCAAAGTTTTGATCACCCAACCCATATATGGCTACCAGGAAGTAGAATTGGGTTCAACACTGTTACCAAACAGAGCCAAATTCTCACTTCATGGAAGAATTCAGAGGATCCTGCACCAGGCCTTTTCTCTCTTGAGCTTGACCCAAATGGAACCAACTCATATATCTTACTGTGGAATGGCTCTAAACAGTATTGGACCAGTGGATCTTGGGATGAAAGTAAACATATTTTCAGCAAGGTTCCTGAGATGAGGCTTAATTATATCTTCAATTACAGCTATGTTACAAACAAAAACGAAAGTTATTTCACCTATTCTCTTTATAATCCTACAATTATATCACCAATGGTGATGTATATCTCGGGACAGATTCAGCAACTTACATGGTCGAATCCTTCCAAGAAATGGAATTGGTTATGGTCTCAACCAGGAGAAATTTGTAAAGTTTATGCCTATTGTTGGGCATTTAGCAGTTGCCGTGACACATCCTTGCCTTCCTGTACTTGTTTGACGGGTTTTGAGCCAAAGTCACCGAGCGATTGGAATTTTCTGGATTATTCTGGTGGCTGTTCAAGAATAACCACTCTCAATTGTGGGGAGACCACTGATGATGACGGGTTTCTAGAAATGACTAGCATGTCATTGCCTGAAGTTGAACAGCTTCAGTATACACAGTCTATTGAGGACTGTGCATCAATCTGTTCAAGGAACTGCTCTTGCACTGCTTATGCTTATGGCACCAGTACTGGATGTTCAATTTGGACTGGAGATATCTTGGGTTTGCAACAACTTGCAGGAGATGACCGTGATGGAAGAACTTTGTACCTCAGACTTGCAGCTTCTGAGTTGGTGAATCTCAAGTACAAAAGTAAGAAGGGAATGATTATTGATGTTGTGGTGGATGAGCATTGGAGCCACCATTTTTATTGCTCAATGGGATATTTTTCTTTTCTTTACAGGTGGTAAGGGTCATGCTGGTAAGCGGTTCCTAGTAATTGCCACAGTCTCAGCAACAGCAGGATTGCTTGCAATAATATTTGGCTATTTCTTATGGAAGAAAACTTTGGGAAAGAAAAGGTAATACTACCGTTCTGTCACTTTCTCACATGTTTTGTTGAAATCCAAACAAAACATGCTCTAACGATTATACTGGATCAGGGAACATAGGAGTAAGTACGCTCAGACATTCAGAAATGTTATTTCTGGGGGTGGAAAGAATGATACAGAACTACCACTCTTCGGTTTAAGGAGCATATTAGCTGCAACAAACAACTTCTCTGAAGCTTGTAAACTGGGAGAGGGAGGATTTGGCCCTGTTTATAAGGTGACACTTCCACAATAGTCTGCTCTAAATGCAAGTGCATTGTTCTTCATTTTGTACTTAATTTTCTTAATAATATCTCTAATCAATTTTGATTGTGATGGAGGTGGTTTTTTTAGTATTGGATTTTTCTTTGTTTACAGGGGATTTTGCCTGATAATCAAGAAGTAGCAATAAAAAGGCTGTCAAAGAAGTCTGGGCAAGGACATAAGGAGTTCATGAATGAGTTAAAGCTTATAGCCAAGCTCCTTCATACCAATCTTGTTAGGCTTTTGGGTTGCTGTATTGAAGAGGAGGAAATGATATTGATCTATGAGTACATGCCTAGTCGAAGTTTGGACAAATTTTTGTTTGGTATGTGCTCATCACTTCTAAGATTACTAATTCTTTGATATTGTTGATTTCTAGGACATCTGTGCAATACAATTCAACAATTAAAAAAAGTAAATCACTTTGCCTCATTCTTTTGCATGGTTTATTTAAACAGATCCATTTGAAAAGAAAAAATTGGATTGGGGTACACGCGTTCGAATCATAGAAGGTATTGCTCAAGGATTGCTTTATATCCACAAGCACTCTAGATTGAAAATCATTCACAGGGACTTAAAAGCAAGTAATGTCCTGTTGGATGGAGCGATGAACCCTAAAATTTCAGACTTTGGAATGGCAAAGATTTTTGAGATGAATCAAACTAAAGCAAATACCAACAAGGTTGTTGGGACATAGTAAGTATATATAGACTAACACATGTCTTCTATCATTTAAATCTTATGCAACAACTACTCTTGCTCACTTCTCTGCTATTAATTCATGTAGTGGCTACATGTCACCTGAGTATGCACGGTATGGCCATTTTTCTGAGAAATTAGATGTATTTAGCTTTGGAGTGTTACTGTTGGAGATTGTAACCGGAAAAAAGAATGCTGCTTTTTATCATTTTGAACATTCACCAACTCTTGCTGGATGGGTAAGTATTAGAAACTCGATCTAGTTCCTTTTTTTCTGGGATCGAAATTGGAAATTCTAATTATTCCCATATTGTATTAAACTATTAGGCATGGAAACTATGGAAAGAAGGTAGAGAAATGGAGGTAATTGAAGAATCAGTAAGGGAAACATGCCGGCCTCATGAAGCTTGAAGGCTTATCCAAATAAGGTTTTTGTGTGTTCAAGAAGCTCCAGTTGATCGACCAACAATGTCTTCGGTAATTCTCATGCTGGGCAATGAATCCACCTCACTTCCGCCTTCCAAAGAACCTGCCTTTTCAACACATAAGAATTCCAGCGCCGCTGGTTCTTCTCAAACACCTACTACCATTTATTCAAACAATTCAGTCACCACTAGTATCCTAGAAGGTCGATAGAGGTTCAATATTGTTTCCTTTCCTTAATATTTTATATAAGCGTAATACTGCTAAATGGTGTAATCAATTCACATACATGTTATAATATGCTTAGACAAAGAGTTTATATTTTTAGTATATAATATTAATAACATTTATATTATTACAAGTGAATTGATCACACCACATGATGCTACATCACTAATTCTTGTTGCAAAAAAGTTTTTTTTAAAATATTGCTCTTAGGTTAACTTAAGTAGCCAAGAGCTACATCACTAATTCTTGTTGCAAAAAGGTTTTTTTAAAAATATTGCTCTTAGGTTAACTTAAGTAGCCAAGTAGGGTCAAGTATAATTACATCCACCAACTATAATGGGTATTTCAATTAAGTTGTCAACGAACAAAAAAAGATTTCAAATTCATACATTAACTAATTAAAACTTATAATATAGTATGTCCGTAAAAAAAAAAAAAACCTTGAAATTAATTTGCAATTAATTATAATTACGGATGGGGATATTGGTTTGTTAGGCCAGGCTAGGCAGGAAGAAGAAAAAAAAAGATATAAGTAAATTTTGTAGCCCACAAGTCTCAGTCCCCATCTCCAACCCACATTTCAGCCTTGGCCACCTATTCTTGAAAGGTCCACTCCAATTTATAAACCTAGCTTTGCCGTAGGCTATAAGTTTCATATATAAGTATTCATTTCATGAAAGATTGATGGGTTTTTATGTTGAATCTTAGGCATGAAGTTATGTAAAGAAGGTAGAGGAATGGAGGTGATTGATGAATCAGTCAAGGAAACATATATGCCGCCCACATGAAGCCTTAAGGTAAAATACATGTAGGGTTTTTGTGTGTTCAAGAAGCTCCAGCTGATCGGCCCACAATGTACTTTGGTATTTCTCATGCTGGGAAATGAAGCTAAATCGCTTCCACTTTCCAAAGAACCTGCTTTTTTAACTACCTATTGCTGGTCCTTCTTCTCAAACACTTACCAGTGATTCCAATACAATCACCATTAGTACCCTAGAAGACATTGACGGATTCAGGAATTTTATCCCGAAGATCATAGTGTAAAATTTACATATATATTTTTTACGAAAATAACACTAAAAAATTAAACAATTGTAGGATTCATTTATAATTCATAATAAAAACAATACAAGTTGCAATTGTCCACAATAAATCTTCATATCCTAAAAAGTGCCATTATAGCTTCATAATATTATCAATACAAAGTTTGGCATTCAAACAAAACACTGTCTGCAACTGTACTGTTTTGTCAAGGGGTAGGATAGTAACTTCATTCATGCATAAAGATTTGGCTAATAATGTTGGTTACATCTAAAGCCTTGTCTTGTCTAACATAGCTGGATTTCAAGAACCACACTTGAAACTAATTAAAGAACCAGATTTTAGAATCCATTAGTATCCTAGAAGGTCTGAAGTTTGGTACAAAGTGCTTTAACACCCTAAAGCANAATTGCCAATACAAAACTTGAAACTAACAAGGTCAATCGAGGTTCGATAATGCTTCCTTAACAAATTTATACAGGAAAAAGAAATACACTGGGACAAGTTGTCACAATCAACACTATTCAACAGTGGCAAGTTTGACAGTGGCCAATGATGGGGAAAATTCCTTACACCTTAGTGGAATACTTTTTGTAGTTATAAGCAATACTTGTTTATGTAAATCAATTCATGTGAACACTTAAAAATAAATGTATGCGAAGGCTTTGGGGTTATCTTTAGTGGTGAAAGTAGGTGGGATAATGGCTTGAATTAAGTTAGATCCAGAATTTGATTTCCTCTAATGTAACAAAATTTAAATGTATATGAATTCCTAAAACATTACAGAACATTGGGGCCGTTGCATTGAATTCAACAATTGCAAATGTTGTACACACTCACTTCCATATGCCTAATTTTAACTTTCTTCCTTTTTTTTTATTTCTTTGGGTTGGGGATAAAATATTAAAAATTAAGGAAAATTTTAGCTATACCTAACAATTTTCTTTTAATACCCAACATATATATTAAACTTGAATGAACCATTTTATCCCTTAGTAAAATTACCAAAAGAAAAAATTATAACTTTTAAAAAATCAAATTTTCTTTCCATACCCAACACCTAATACCCTACTCCTTTACCAGCCCTAATCTAACCATCCTCACTCATCCTCACTCTCACTCATACCGTCTTTCACACTCACACTATCAAACATCAAACTAAACCCTAACATCAAAACAAGGATTTTTAGGCAGATGAATGGTGAAATCATACCTGATGAGCCTCCAAATGAGCTACGCGTGTATTTTATGTAATTTTTCTGCATTTTTTTTCCATGTTTTAGACGTTTTAGGGATTTTTGGTTCGCTACATGTTCGGCGAACCAGAACTGAACACAACTACAAGTTTTGGTTGGAGACACCGAATATTTGACGTTTATTCGGTTGTAGCTTGCCAAACAAATGAGAAATGTTAGGTTGATGCCAACTGAAGATTTGCGACGAACTCGGCAGATCATAGCCAAATATGGCCTCCGACAGCATAAATGAATCCAACCCTAAAATCTACCAAAAACTCAAACCAATGGATAAAATTCGTATAAAAACAACAAACCCATCATAAAATACGTTTAATTTGCCCAAAACAACAAACAAAAAGCTTAAGGACTTACCTTTTTCAAGTAAGGACCAAAATTTCAAAACCAAGCCCTAACTTCTCCAGCAGCTCAACAACCAGTGACTAAGGTAAGGAGTGAGGCGGCGGCAGGCAAGGAGAGTGGCAGATAGTGGGTTTGGGCCGAGGCAAATCGAAAAATTCAGTAGTTGGAGACTGGGATTGGGTGTTCTATTCGGTGGTGGTGAAGGGAATATGGCAGCTGTTAGGTATGGTGTTGGCTTGTTGGGTATTGGTGTAGTGTAAATGGTTGGGCTGGAAGTGAAATTTGTTATTGTTGGGTATGTGTGTAAAATTGTGGGTAAGGAGAGAAAATTAAAATAATGGATTGGGTATCTATTAATAAGGGTAATGTGGTAATTGGGGTTGGGTAAAATAAGAAAAAGCTGATTTGAAAAAGATGGATGTTGAGGAAATTAAGAAATTGGGTAACAAAAGAAGATTGTTGGGTATAAATAGAAATTCCCTCCCACAATTGGTACATAAGCAATCAAGAACCAAGATTCAATTGTATCCCAAACCAAATCATTTGTTCAGTTTAACCAAATTCACCAAAATATTTTATCCAAAAATCTCAATTACCAAGGGATCATTTATCCATTGGAAATGCTAATTAAAACCAAAAATTATGAGTTGACTTGATACCCTCAAAGGGTACGGAGGCAACTCGAGGCCTCTTCCTAAGTGCAAACTTGACAACTCAATTGATAAAAATCAAGTAATTAAACAGCTAAGAGTGGACTAATGATATTAATTAGGATGTTGCTTAAAAATATATTTCCTTGTATAATAAAGAGATGCACTCCATCAAATGAGTCATATTCAAAATCATAAAAGTTTTATTCTTCCATGAATACGAGTGAAATTATGTTTGGTAATATTTTTTATTCAACTTTAAAACAAAGAAATTTGACTTAAGTATCAGAGCCTCTTCCAAAAAAAAAAAAAAACCTCCAAAAGTGGTGAATTTGTTCATTTAGCATGAGCTCATAATTCTCACTAGAATATTCAATTATTCAATATTGGCATGATGTGGTAATTTATTCAACTTTAAAACAAAGAAATTTGACTTAAATATCAGAGCCTCTTCCCAAAAAAAAAAAAAAACAAAAAACTCCAAAAGTGGTGAATTTGTTCATTTAGCATGAGCTCATAATTCTCACTAAAATATTCAATTATTCAATATTGGCATGATGTGGTAGTTCGAAGCAACCACTGTCAAAATATTTAATATTCGCAATTCAATTTCTACATATGACTCAATCCGGCCTAACCTAACTTAGTCGTTTAGAATCGTGTTGTTTTCAAGTTGATCAATATATGTTGTGATCTAAAAACTTAAGTAAATTTTCTTTCTTTTTAATTATGTATCACTTACAAAAACAAAAATGTATTTAATAATGGTACTAACAAAACTAAAAAAAAATAAAATTATATAACTAGTCTTTTGCTCCGGGACAATTGACTTTTTATATTATACAATTACAACTATTATGTTTACTATTTAAAGCAAAAAATAAAGAAGCAGCCCAAAAAAAAAACAAAAAAAAAAAATATAATAATTATCAAAACATAAAATTAGTTAGCCACAATTGGTTAATGCACTCTCTTACATCATTTCCCTTTAAAAAATTCAAAAAAGAAAAGTCACTAAAATTGAAAATGAGAAAATAAATTCCAACCTATTTCAATCAAAGGTTCTAGTGTTGCTTACCATTATCATCTAACTATGGCCTTAATTTGGAGGAGGAGGTTTATCTAAGTGGTAATTTACATGAAGAATTGAACATAACCTTACTGTTCAGCAAGAGATACTTCTCTTTAGTAGCATTAATGAAGCTATCATACGCAGGAGTAAGGCTGCCCTTTGGTTTGGTAAATCGATTTTCACAATTCGAAAATTGAAAATATATTAAAAATAATTGGCTTGGTTTTGGTAAAAACTGAAAAAATTTGGTAAACCAATTGTTATATTATTGAAAATTTAAACCAAATCGATTATTACTGAAAAAACTGAAATATTTACAAAAAAGGAAATAATTATTGAAATTTAGTTATTTATATGTTTATATAATACTATCATGTTAATAACATAAATACTAAACTACTAATATTATAAACTAATTATAAGAAAATATAAATGTATAATGTTATCATATTAATATTGTTAAAAGTGTGGGTTAAAATATAGTCATTCTCTAATAAAATAAAGATTATCATTTTTAGGAAAATAAGAATTTTATTGTTTATCTTCTATATATATAAAGCTAGAAGGGGAGTAGAATGGTTTAATTTGTGATTTTCAAAAATATTCTTATTTACAAAATAAGTACTGATAACATTATTTATTAACAAAGGATAAAAAGGTAAAGTAGAATAATTAGAATTAAAAAATAAAAAATAAAAAATTGCACCCTTATTTTTAGTATCTCACTTTCCCACTACCATTATTTTAAAACAAATAAATTATTACAAAATTTAATTAAATTTTTAGAAAGATCAATTATCACACGTCCGGGGGTAAGAGACTAGTTTATATAAAAGATTATACAATGAGCTATATAGTACATATTAAAAAAATGAGAAAAAATTACTCATTTACTTCATACAATTCTAATTAAATGCACTTATTATGTCACAATCGTGTTACACATGTTTGACACTATAGTGTTTAACATATTGAGTCATACTTGTATTCGTGTTAAGTAATAGTTAACCAAATTTAATAACTTTTGTTGGGTTTAAGTTGTGTTATCGTGTTGTATCAAAAATTATTGCTGATAAACACAAAATGGATGATTGATATGATGAAACTTTTTTAAAATTTTTTGAGGATAACTTAGAAATATGAAAAAAAATTGAATAAGAGTAAAATGAGCATTTGGAGAAAGAATTGAATTCCCCCTTTCTTCTTGTTTTGCTTTCTTTAATTTCATTTTTTTTATATATTTTTAACAAAGCAATTTATAGGTCCAAAAGAAAAGAATATACGTGCAATAAACAAAAAAGAATACGTGCGGATGAGAGAGAATGAGATGCCGAAGGACCACCACTGTTCATTTTGATATATAAAGCCTGCCCGTCTCTTGGTTTTTTTCCACATTTGAGACACACAGACATATTTTCCTTTTACCTTTGGACACTTTCTCTGTGATTTTCTCGGAAACCAAACACCCAATAATGGCTGATCAGCTCACCGATGACCAGATCTCCGAGTTCAAGGAGGCTTTCAGTCTCTTCGACAAGGACGGCGATGGTCTTCTTTCTCAGATCCCTCTTTTTTTTTCTTTTCTATTATAGTCTTCTTTTGTTTTCTTCTTTAATTTGTCTAACTGATCTCTGATTTTTAGATCTAATTTCGTGATCGGCTTCATAATTTTGTATTCGTTTTGTGAAAATTTGTGGTTGATCTAGGGTTTGTTAGCGATTTAATTGCTGTATCCGTGGAGTGCGTTTTGATCGGTTAGGGCAATACGATTTTGTAGATTTAATCACTGGGCATGGTCGAGACTTTTTTGGGTTTGAATTCGAGTATATGGATTTTTATTGTGTACTTTCATTTTTGTGTTTGGTATATGATTTCTCCATTGTTTGAGTTAACTTTTTTTTTTTTTCGGAAAAAATGGGTTTTGATTTTATTTCTCTGATATGTTTTCGGGGTTGCAGAAATATTCTGTATGGTATTGGGATCCATACCATAATGATATATTCTAAACTTGAGAATATATAGAAATAATTACATGAAAGATATGTTGTATTTTGTTGTAAGCTAAAAATAGCTTGAGATGCAGAATTATAGTTTGTTGGTTTTTGACTTATATGTGATTTGAGATCAGCATGGGACACATTGTTTGATAGGTAGGTATTTTGTTAGGATGCGTTGGAGAGAATTCCGTGAATATATTTTTGAACAATTTTGGTACCGGTTCACAGTTTTACAAACAAGGCCGCAGCAATTTAATAATTTTGTACTTTGGGAATGAGTTTTGATTGCTCTACATTGTTTGACTCTCTGCTTTATTTGTATGATTTCTGGGAAATCTGGAAGTATTATTTTTTTCTTTTGAGAAAATTTGAAAGCATTTTCTTAGTGGTTGCAATCTCATATAAGATTCATTCTTCATATGACATCTTTTATCTATATTTTACAGTCCTTAAGGGCCCTTGAGTTTTTTTCTTGTCAAGAGTTTGAGTTTTGAAAAGCAACTATAATTGTCACAAAGGTTGGGTCATTTTGTTGGGTATTTTTGGCTGATCCAATTGTTTCACTTTTGGGTTAGGTCACTATGTAGTCTTTGAAATCTCTTTTTTGTGTTTGTAAATTACTTTTGTCTTTTGCTAGCTTTCTTTTCCTGATTGTAAATTTCTTTTGTCCTGTGCTAGCATTCTTTTCCTGATTGTAAATTTCTTTTGTCCTGTGCTAGCATTCTTTTACTGACAGATATTGGTTTTAGATATACTGGATAGTTGATTGCTATCTTTATATTTTCCAAGTGCTTACAAAATTGCTATTTGATTGAAATAGGATAATTATTTGAAATAGCTGTAAACTCTCACTACGGTAATAATATATTAGAATTAATTTTTTATGTTCATGTGCTAGTAAGCCTTATTACGTATGCCTGCCCACAAAAAAAAAAATCAGAAATGTGAAAGAAGCTTGGTTTTTTTTTCCTTACTAAAACCTAGTACCAATTTCGTTGTTATATTCTGTCATAATTTTCGTCTAAATTCTGATGCAGGCTGCATCACTACCAAGGAGCTTGGGACCGTCATGCGTTCACTTGGGCAGAACCCAACTGAAGCAGAGCTTCAGGATATGATTAATGAGGTTGATGCTGATGGGAATGGTACCATTGATTTCCCAGAATTCCTTAACCTGATGGCTCGGAAGATGAAGGACACTGATTCTGAGGAGGAGCTCAAGGAAGCCTTCCGGGTGTTCGATAAGGATCAAAATGGCTTTATTTCAGCAGCTGAGCTTCGTCATGTTATGACAAATCTTGGGGAGAAGCTGACAGATGAGGAAGTTGATGAGATGATTCGTGAGGCTGATGTGGATGGTGATGGACAGATCAACTATGAGGAGTTCGTCAAAGTCATGATGGCCAAGTGAGGATCGATTGACCAAAACCAAAAATTTGATATAAAAACAAAAAAAGGGAACAGGGCAGATAAGTTTTAAAGAGATTGCATATCCCATTAGGACATCTTCATTTGGTATTTCTAGCTTTTGGTTGGTTCATTCTTGTATGCACTATTTGTGGTACTGTTCCTTTAGTATCTACTTGTTTGCTGTCTCTTTATAGTTTCGGTTTGGTAGTGTCTTTAACTTTACATTGGTATTTTCATTCTGCTTTTGCTATCATGGACCTAGAAAAATTGTGTGAATCTGATGTTCTTGCTTATGGGTGACTTATTGTTAATTTTGCAAGTTTTACTATCTTGTATGAATCTTGACATGTCCTTGTAATCACTTGCTGTTGCTGTTTATTATCTTAAAAGCATGAATTTAAATTGTGGCTTTGTTTTCAATTCCTGTTTGACCAACCATGGAATCTTTTTGTGGGAGGGATACATATTTGATATTAGCTGGTCCTTGCATTTTTCTTTTTCCAAGTTGGCCACCTTCGTAAAGGGTAGTTTGCAGTATAACTTAAGAAGGAAAGTTGTCACAGAGTATAGAGCGTCTTCGTATGGAAGCATGTCTGTTTCCCTTCTTTTCTCTTTCTTCTCTTTCTTCCACACACACACTCATTATTGCTTCTCTTGTTAAGAAGTGGTTCCTTTAATGTTTTAAGAATTTCTGACCATTTCTTAAAATTATGGGAGGAGTGAGGGGCAACATATTCTTATGGGTACAGAAGTTGATGGAGAAGTCTTCGTATACCCAGTTGCTTATTTTGTTGAAATTTTCCCAGTTACTCCATCATTGATTCATGAAATGTGTTTCTCTTCTAGTTATGTGAAATGCAGTTGTGTTTGCGGTCATATCATATGTCTTGGCTATTATTTTACCTTACAAAGGCTTTTTTGAAATGAGTGAGTGATTGCCATAGGAAAATGACTTCTCTAACTAGGGACATTAAATTTAGTAGACTCTGGGTGGGTTATGAGGCAATTACTTTTAATTTGATGTGATCATTATCAAGGTTGATAAAATTTAGGTTGGTCTTGTCTGCTTTCAGTAAACCATTAAATTTGATTGTGATGTTAACTTAATTTGGTTTTTAACAAATTTAAGTAGCGGCTGGTATAATTGCTTGTTTTAGTTGGTGGTTGAATGAGGCGAGCCTCTCAGCAATCTAAGGTAAACCGTTTTATTTTCTTAATGAAGAAATAATTGTTAGATATGGTTGGTGGTAGAAAGATGGGAAAGTAATACACAAAACTATAAGTTGAAAAGTTTTGAAACTATATTCTCTATATATATATATATATATTGTATTCCATCTCTTCTTCATTTCTTCTCATTATTTTTTCCTCCTATATCTTTTACTGAAAATAAGAAACCAAAACCTAATGATACAAAGATACAGACGGGCCAGTAGTAAATAGAATTTTGTGTTCTAATTTCTTCATTGTAGATATGCTTTCAACAAAAGTTGAAGATGAGGATAATCTCATACTTAAAATTTGGTCCCAAAATTAAGTGAATCTAGGTATGAGTAGCTGCTGGTTTCTTAATTTTATTAGAAAGTGTTCAACAGTTACCCATTTTACTATAGTCGGCCATATATTAGATAAGCATCCGATTCCCCAATACTGGTCATATTGGTTAAGATCCACTCGCTATTACAAGTTATTATGTCGTGCAGCAGCATATATGCGCCATTATAATTAATGACCAACCTTTGGGTTAGATGGTAATGTTTTTCTTAATACAGATGCTAAATCATTCTTTGATAAAAAGTGGAAATACCATGCGTAGCCTCTCTCCAACTGCCAACAAGATCTCCTCACAAATTATGTACACGCATCTTTGTTACAGCATAAAGTAAATTGGGAGTGAAGTTTTTTATAAGAAAACTGGTTTTAAACTCCAAAAATCACATCTCTTTTATCACTGCCCAAAAGCAGTTGAACGACATCATACAACGGCTTCCGGTTCTTGTTAATTCATGCATGGCGAAAGACGATGTCGCATGCAAGCGTGTGCGTTTAGTTTAGGGTTTAGAATTTAGGGTTTGGGGTCCGCATTTAGATTTCTTGAAAAAAAATACACTCACTAGTAGACATCATACAACGGCTTCCGGTTCTTGTTAATTCGTGCATGGCGAAAGACGACGTCGCACAAGTTCTTGTCAATGTGGTGAAAGACGATGTCGTATAGTTTAGGGTTTAGAATTTAGGGTTTGGTTCTGTATTTAGATTTCTTGAAAAAAAATACACTCACTAGTCAATCTAGTCACACATAAAATACCATCTAAATGTTGAGTGTGTCCATATGTGTAAGTATTGAAGCAAAGTATCAAATTAATTAAGTGTAGTTAATGAAGCCGTGTTAGTGGTAATCATGATGTGATGTGAAGCGTGAAGGAATTTGTGAGAAGGAAAGCTCATAATGTTATGTCTGTCTACTTAATTACAGAAGAAGACTACGCGAAGGGCGAAGGTACAGCTCGGGCTCGGGCAGCGGATTTAGTAGCACGGATTCAAAGAAACGCAAGAAGAAACCTCGTTGTACGCCACGTGCACGTCAGTGTTTCTACCTGTAATTATTATTATTCATTGGCCACACAATTAGCCTTGCTTCTACCTTTGTTTACCTAGAATGTATAATATCATGTCATGTAGCACTTTTACTAAATTAAATTAACTTCTACTTAGTTGATATTAATTCTACCATATTAAAGCAACATATGGGTAATTAATTCTACCATACCCCTACCCCCTTTGGATTTTGTAACCTATTAGATAAGTTCTACTCCAATGGCTGTTATCAAATTTTGATGTCCCTTATTTTCTGAGGTTAGTCTCGAAAATATGTCCCCTAAACCCTAAACCCTAAATAAACAATCTAAGACCTTGATAGAATTTTCCAAGGCTGGTCATCGTTGCCCAATGCCATCTCCACCATGTGAGGAAGAAAAGTTGGGGCTGTCATCTTCATTAGGCTGCATCCGCAGCTTGTTGGCGATGAATTTGTACCAAGTAAGTGTAATACTCTTCCTATTTTTAGCTTTCTAAGCGTAAAGGATTGTTGGTGTAATACTCTTTGAAATCAGCTTGATAGGTTAGGTTATTGAGGATCCCCTTGTAGCACACACATTTGGTCATGAAATAAGTCTGATAAAGACTTAAGTTAGTTCATGAAAATCCAAATAGAAAACAAAGAATCAAACTACACCTAAACTAATACAATTAATAGAATCCATAAGCCCAAAAGAAGACACAAAATTAAAGAAAAATCTACGACTACTAATACGCAACTTCACATCATGATTACTTGGTTAATTACTAACACAACTTGATTAACTACACTTAATTAGTTTCAGAATTTGCTTAAATAATTACATGTATGGAAACACTCTACATTTAGATGGTATTTTGTGTGTAACAAGACTGACTAGTGAGTGTATTCCCTTTTCAAGAACCGAATCCAAATGATGATCCCAAACCTTAAACCCTAAACTAAATCCACACGTTGTCTACATAAGACATGTATGAACACACTTTACATTTAGATGGTATTTTGTGTGTGACTAGACTGACTAGTGAGTGCATTCCCTTTTCAAGAGCCGAATCCAAATGTTGAGCCTAAACCCTAAACTAAATGCACACGTTGTCTACATAAAACGACATGTATGGACACACTTTACATTTAGATGCTATTTTGTGTGTGACTAGGGACTACACTGACTAGTGAGTGTATTCCCTTTTCAAGAGCCAAATCCAAATGCTGACCCCAAATCATAAATCTTAAACTAAATGCACACGTTATCTACATCATACAACATGTATGGATACTTTACATTTAGATTGGTATTTTGTGCGTGACCAGACTGTCTAGTGAGTGTATTCTCTTTTCAAGAGCCGAATCCAAATACTACAAGAACCGAAGGCTGTTGTACGCTGTCGTTCAACGGCTTTTGGCCAGTGATAAAAAAAATGTGATATTTGGAGCCAAAAACAGAAAAAAAAACCAGTTTTCTTATATAAAACTCGACTCCAAAGTTACTTTATACTATAACAATGATAGGTGTACATAATTTGTGATGGGATCATGTTCTAGTCAATCAAAGTCTTGTTGGACAACCGTTGGCAGTTGGAGAGGCTACGCATGGATTTCCACTTTATTCAAATCATTCTATGTGGATGCATTATCATTGTTAATAAGAAAAGCATTACCATCTAACCCAAAGGTTGGTCATTAATTATAATGGCTCATACATGCTGCTACACGATATAATAACTTGTAATAGCAAGTAAATCAATGCACGATAGAACAAGAAGAAACAATTGTCAACATAGAACAAGATTAATACAAACAAGAGATGGTAAACCTTGCAAATATTAACAATGAGTCACCCATAAACAATAACATCAGATTCACCCAATTGTTCTAGGTTCATGATAGCAAAAGTAGAATGAAAATACCAATGTAAAGTAAAAGACACTATCAAACCGAAACTACAATGAGACAGCAAACAAGTAGATACTAAAGGAACAGTACCACAGATAGTGCATACAAGAAATGAGACAATGAACCAACCAAAAGCTAGCGATACCAAATGAAGATGTCCTAATGGGGCATGCAAATCTCTTTAGACTTATCTGCACTGTTCCCTTTTTTAGTTTTTATATCAAATTTTTTGTTTTGGTCTTGGTCAATCGATCTTCACTTGGCCATCATGACTTTGACGAACTCCTCATAGTTGATCTGTCCATCACCATCCACATCTGCCTCACGAATCATCTCATCAACTTCCTCATCTGTCAGCTTCTCCCCAAGATTTGTCATAACATGACGAAGCTCAGCTGCTGAAATGAAGCCATTTTGATCCTTATCGAACACCCGGAAGGCTTCCTTAAGCTCCTCCTCAGAATCAGTGTCCTTCATCTTCCGGGCCATCAGGTTAAGGAATTCTGGGAAATCAATGGTACCATTCCCATCAGCATCAACCTCATTAATCATATCCTGAAGCTCTGCTTCAGTTGGGTTCTGCCCAAGTGAGCGCATGACAGTCCCAAGCTCCTTGGTAGTGATGCAGCCTGCATCAGGATTTCGACAAAAATTACGACAGAATATAACAACAAAATTGGTACTAGGTTTTAGTAGGAAGAAAACCAAGCCTCTTTCACATTTCGGATTTATTTTTTTGTGGGCAGGCATGCAGAATAAGGCTTACTAGCACATGAACATACCACAATTAATTCTAATATATTATTACTGTAGTGAGAGTCTACGCCTAATATGAAAAAACATAAAAAATTATCCTATTTCAATGAAATAGCAATTTTGTAAGCACTTGGAAAATAAAGATTGCAATTAATTATCTAGTATATCTAAAACCAATATCTGTCAGGAAAAGAATGCTAGCACTGGACAAAAGAAATTTACAATCAGGAAAAGAAAGCTAGCATAAGACAAAAGTAATTTACAAACATAAAAAAGAGATTTAAAGACTACATAAGTGACCTAACCCAAAGTGAAACAATTGGATCAGCCAAAAATACCCAACAGAATAACCCAACCTAATCATGTATAGAATGGAACCAATAAGAAAATGCTTTCAGATTTTCTCAAAAGACAAAAATAATACTTCCAGGTTTCAGAAAAACCATACAAATAAAGCAGAGTCAAACAATGTAGAGCAACCAAAAATCATTCCCATAGTAGAAAACTATTAAATTGTTGCGGGCTTGTTTGTAAAACTGTAAACCGATATCAAAATGTATATTCACAGATTTCTCTCCAACGCATCCTAACCAAATGCCCTACCTATCAATCTATGCGTCCTCTGGTGATCTCAAATCACATATAAGTCAGAAACAAACAAACTACAAGTCTGCATCTCAATCTATTTTTAGCTTACAAAAAACATACAACATATCTTTCATGTAATTATTTCTATATATTCTCATGTTTAGAATTTAGCATTATGGTATGGATCCCAATAACATAGAGATTATTTCTGCAACCCCAAGAACATATCAGAGAAATAAAATCAAAACAATTTTTTCCGAAAAAGAAAAAGTAACCCAAACAATGGAGAAAACATATACCAAACAAAGAAATGAAAGTACATAATCATAATCCATATACTCGAATTGAAACCCAGAAAAGTCGCGACCATTTCCAGCGATTAAAGCTAACAAAATCGTATTGCCCTAACCGATCAAAACGCACTCCACGTATACAGCAATTAAATCGCTAACAAACCCTAGATCAACCACAAATTTTCACAAACGAATACAAAATTTTGAAGCCGATCACGAAATTAGATCTAAAAATCAGAGATCAATTAGACAAATTAAGGAAGAAAACAAAAGGAAACTATAATAGAAAGAAAAAAAAAGAGGGATCTGAGAAAGAAGACCATCGCCATCCTTGTCGAAGAGACTGAAAGCCTCCTTGAACTCGGAGATCTGGTCGTCGGTGAGCTGATCAGCCATTATTGGACGTTTGGTTTCCGAGAAAATCACAAAGGAAGTGTCCAAAGGGAAAAGGAAAATGTATGTGTGTGTGTCTCAAATGTGGAAAAAAAGGAAGAGACGGGTGGGTTTTATATATCAAAATGAACAGTGGTCGTCCATCGGCATCTCAATCTCTCTCATCTAGGGATGGCAAAATTTCCTCGGAAAATCCCTCTGAAAAAATATTATATTATATAATTACATATTATCTTAATTTTTGTTACATGTCTTTAAATTGAACGGTGTCTTTAAAATTGAATGACGTTTTTTATTTTATGATTTAGTGTTATTGTGATGTAAAATGATGAATTTTAATATATTTCATCTAAATTATATTATATATTTATATTGATTTCGTATGTTATTAATAAAAAAATTATTTTTAGAAAAATAATAAGGTCTCTTAATACCCGATGGAGACTTGATTACCGGGTGGGATGGGTATGATATTAGCAAACTCGCCCCGTTGTTATCCCTACTCTCACTCCTTCGCATGTATTCTTTTTATTTTTATTTTTTATCACATATATTATTTTCTTTTGAACCTATAAATTGCTTTGTT
>QANT01008607.1:0-10658 GCA_003254885.1 Purshia tridentata
TTTTGAGACCAAACTTCTCACAATCTAAGGCCTATTATAAAACGAAGTGAGGAATTAATTTGGTGTTGCATGCTTTCTAAAAATAAAAAACATATAATTCACTCCCACTGAAAAAAATAAAAAAACATGGAATCTACTCTCCACTCAACTTTTTGTCTCAACTATGGAAATTATCATGCACAGTGGAAAATCCAATCAGTACGCAATTCTGGCTAATTTGATAGAAAATGCCTCCAACAATTAATCCATTTGCATTATATAATCAAATTACCTGATAATTGCAAGTCATAGATTCATAATTCCATTATAATCGATTCAAGAACAAGAGAAAGAGCTAATACCTCATATTTTGATGGTGATGGTGATGGTAGTGACATTAGTGGTGGAGGCAATGGTGGTGTGGTGGTGATGACAATAGCAAGGGTGGTAGTGGTAGTGGTGACGATGAGCGTGCTAGGGTCTAAAGGTAGTTGTAGTCAAGGTGGCAACTAACAATGCGTTGATTAAAATATAATTGTAAAATATTTTATTAATTAATTTATAATTAACTCTTTTATTTATTTAGAATGAAAGGACAAAAAATTAGACGCTCTTGTGAGAGAGAGGGTCGGAAGAACTCCTTCAACCAAGGACTGAGAGAAGTATTGTTTGAAATAAAATGTTTTGGGGAAACAAATTGAGGTGTAAAAAAAAAGGCTCATGCTATTTCGACCACTCTTAATTAAGTTGACCTTTCTAATATATTTTAAATTAGTTTTTTTATTTTATTATTTTTTATAAAAAATTATAAATTGATTCGGCAGTATGCCTATTAGAATATATAAAAAGATTTGATAGATGGCCGCTGAAATAAAACAAATGTTTTAGTAAATTAATATCGAATGACCTAAATATGGTCAACTCAACAATAAAGAGCGATCCAAATAGCCAGATCCAAAAGAAAATGGGGTACATTTAAAAGCTCACAAATAAATGCCAGAAATGGGCCGGACCTCCTTGTCATCGACTTGACAGCCCAGTAAACAATTCCAGATGGTCGTCTTCCGCAACAATGCCTTCCTGAGCTCATGTATCTGATGCACTGATGCTGAAGCTTCTTCGTCGTCATCAACATCAAATGTTACAGAATGAAGCTTCTCTCTTCCATTCTACTATTGCTCTCTCTCAGCTTCTCCTTTTTTCTTCGCCATGCCATTGCTAGAGGCGGCCTTCAGAACTCTAACCCTCCAGGTCTCTCTCATCTCCTCCTCTGTGTTATATATATATGTGTATATCTCAGGTTCTTTAATTTTGTTTTTTCCTGCGGGTTCTGAGCAACCAAACGGTAGTTATTGAACAAATTATGATCAGAATATCGTGCCATTGTTTTGGTGGAGTTTTATCTTTAGAGCTACGAAAAGTCAAAGCTATACGCATTTGGAATTTCAATATATGTATTTATATTTAGACTGGTGCACTGAATCTAGCTAATTGTAAGTTATGGCTTGGTGTCGATAGGCTTCGAATATGGTACTCGAACCAGTTCCAGCAGACACTTGTTTGAGGAGACTAAGACAAGGTATTTCTTAGTACAGTTGAACTTTAATAGCTTCAGATGAATTATGTGTTTTAATTTGATATACCTATGTGTTTTCTGAAAATGTGAAAGAATTTGTGTCACAGTGTTAATGTAGCTCAAGGGTACATGACTAATACTGACCTGGAATGGGCCATTAAGGCATTCCACCAAAGATGCAGTAACATTTCTAGGGTATACAGGTGATTACTTGAACTTGTGCGCTTTTCTTAAACATGTACTGGATTAAATTTTAACCGAGTATTGAGTTATAAAATTAACAGTGATATTTATGAGTAGTAGGTTAGTTGGATAAATGCACTATTTCAAGTCTAGTGTTTGTGCTCAGGAATCTCTTATGATTAAGCTGACTTGCTCTTTTTATTCTCTCGTTGAGGGATTTTCTTAATGGATTATCAGTATTGGGAAGAGTGTGAATGGGGTTCCTCTGGTAATCATTTCACTGAAGTTCCCTTTTTGTTTTTTATTGTGTTAATTTTATTTGCAGAATAACCTCTTGAATTGAATCTTTTGAAATGGGTGTTGTTTGTTTTATTTTTGCTTGTAGTGGGTAATAGAAATTTCTGATAAGCCCGGGCAGGAAGAGCCTGAACCTGCATTTAAGGTGAATAATCTGTTATTTACAAAAGCTCACACATGAACTTACACAAACTTTTATTTTTGAATATTAATTTATTCAGATTATATCCAAGCTGTTACTTGGTAAAAATTGTATACATCCTAACATAAATTTAATGCTTCCTATATACAATCAATCTTTTGAAACATGGTATGTTTTTTTAAGGAAAATGCACTGGTCTTCCCACCCTTCCCCTCCAAAAGGAATTAAGCAGAAATTGCATTTGCTTCAATAGCCCAGAAAAAAGTTACAATTCAACAAGATAAGAAAATGCTTTGATTCTGTCAAAATTAAAAAATATTAGTACTTGCAGCAGTTTTGAACTATATTTAACCATATAGCTGTGTAATAAGAATGCAGACAACAGTATTTGAAATCATTATGCAACTTTAACAGTGAATACCGGTCAGCAACTGTTGGTAGTGAATCAATGGAAGTCACAAAAGAGTGAGCAAATTTATGTTTTATGATAGAAATGTTCACTAGATCTTCTCGAGCTTACCTCACCTTTAGGTATCAAAGGATTAGCTAGGTATTCACCACAAAATTTAGTTAATGTTGATAACTGGAGAATAACTATCTATCTCTTTTCAAGGGTTTACTAATTTTGAAAAAATTAAAGAGTGTAATGACAAAGTCTTTGGAGATGTAAAGAAATGAGAAAAGGGATTTGGAGCATAAAATAAGAGAGCTTGATTTGTTGGAAGAAGGGGGGAGATTGACAGTGAAAGGTCGGTTGAGAGAGCAAGACTAAGACTGAAGTTTAAAGAGGTAGTGTTTAAATGTGGAGGCAAAAGTGGAATGGGTAAAATAGGAAGATGGAAATACAAAGATGTTTCACAAAGTGGTGAATGGGAGAAATAAAAGAAACTCGATAGAGAGAATGGCATTAAACGATGGGATTATCATGGAGGATTGAGTAAGAAACAACAAGATTTTCTTGCAAACTCTATTTGAAAACAAATGTTATACGGCTAAGAATGGAGGGTTTGGATTGGCTTCCTATAACAGAGGAAAGGGGTAGGTGGTTGGAGTGGCCATTTGAAGAGAGGGAGATTAGGAATGCAATTTTTGATTGCTGTAAAGAAAAATCTCCGGGCTCCAATGCATATTCTATGGAATTTTACCAGAATTTTGGGAGAATATAAGGGAGTATTTGATAAAGGTGTTTGGGGAATTTTATATTAGTGGGAACTGTGGGATTATAAATGCAGTAACCAATGAGACTTATGTGTTCTTAACACCAAAGAAGAAAGGAGCTGTTAGGATTGGAGATTTTAGACCGATCAGTTTGGTCTCAAGCTTTTACAAATTTATTGTGAAAAGATTTATCCCAAAGGTTGAGGGAGGTGTTGGGAGAGACAGCTTCACAAGCACCAGGGGCATGTATAAGGGAGACAGAATTTTGGATGCAGTCTTGATTGATTTTGAGAAGTCCTATGACCATGTAGATTTGGATTTTCTGGATTTTGCATTAAAGCACAAGGGCGTTAGGATTTTGTAAACTAACTCAATAAGTGTGCTTGGAAACATCCAATTCTCAGTTTTTATAAATGGGAGACTGAGGGGAAATTTGGGGCCACAAGGGGGTTAAGACAAAGAGATCCACTCTTTCTTGTTTACAGTGGTGGTAGATGGTTTAAGTAGTGATCGAGGAAGCCAAATAGATGTATTTGCTATGGGGCTTGGTGGTTGGAAGGGAAGAGTGGAGATTCTCACATCTACAGTTTGCGGATTACACTATATTTTTCTACCTGTGGAGGAACAGAAGTTGGGGTACTTGTTGATGATTTTGAAAGTGTTTAGCTGAATTTCTGGTTTGAAAATTAATAGGCAAAAATGCTCGATTGTTGGGATACACAGGAAGGGAAGGTAGAAGAGTTGGCGACAATTTTAGGATGTGAGGTGGGAAGATGTCCATTAAATACTGGGATTGCCATTAGGAGGCAACCTAACAACAACTAGTTTTGGGTATCCGGTGGTGGAAAGGGTGGAGTAGAGCTGATTTTCTAGAGGGGGAATATTGACATTCATACTAGCTTTTTTTGTGCGGTGCTGATTTATTACATGCCATTGTTCAAGATTCCCTCAAATGTGGCCAAGAGGTTGGAGAGTTTAATGAAAAATTTTCCATCAGAAGGGGTGAAGGAAGGAAAGAAGGATCATTTAGTTATTGGGTTGTGGTGACTCAAGTGAAAGAGAAAGTGGGTTTAGGAGTGGGGAATTTGGTAATGAGAAATAAAGCTTTACTTGGTAGATGGTTATGGGAGATTTCAAGTAGGGAGGGAGTCTCTGTGGAATGTTGTCATCAAGAGGAAGTATGGGCTGCATGAGAATGGTTGGGATTATAACATTTTAATTAGTGGTTTACATCAATGCCCTTGAAAAGATCTCTCAAGGCCTATTCTTTTGTCTCTTTTTGATGATTTGGGGTGGAGAATGCAAAAGGGTGAGATTTTGGGAAGAGAGATGGGTGGGGGAAACATGGGGCCCACTTAAAGATATGTTTAATTAAAAATTACCTTTAGTTTGAAAAACAAACTCCTATATACATAAAAAACCTCACAGAGAAAAACTATCAAAATTAAATAAAATAAGGCTCCTAACACAGTAATAAATGTCTTAATGCTAAAAGACTTATAATAAATGTGTATATACTATATTTATAATTTTATAAATATATACTCATTTATCATGTATTATATCTTTTAATTATAATAGTCCATGTCCTAAAAGGGTTACGCCCCAATGCCTCAAGGCTTATGCCTTGCCTTTCGGGACATAAAATGCCTCGCCTTTGAAAACTTCGGTTTATACAGATTATCACGTTCTGATGATGTCCCTATTGCTAGCATGGGTTTGAATCCTTCTTCTTTCCCTAGATGGGTTGAACACAATATTTTCTAAACAGATAGCAATGCAGTTAATTCCCCCACTTTAGAAAATATTGTGTTCAACCCATCTAGGGAGGACAGGAGAATATGGGAGTTGGAATCTTCAGAAATTTTTTCGTGTCAGTCCTAGTCATGCAAACTAATGGATAATCCTTCTCTCTCTTTTTGTTCACTGGCCTGCAATTGGGAAGGCTAAGTACAACAGAAGTACAAATTTTAGATTATTGCTCATGGGAAGGTGAACACCTGTAACATGGTGCAGAGGAGGATACCTTATTGATATCTTTTTCCCCATTGGCACATAATGTTCAAAAATGATTGTGAAGGTTTAAACCACTTAATGCTCCATTGTCCAGTTGTGTACTCTTTGTGCATAAGGTTGTTTAGGGAGGGCAGAATTGCCAGATTGAGTTGGGCGATTCCAGATTCTTGTGCTGCATTACTATGTGAAAAGATGAAGTTTTTTGGAGGGAGAAAGAGGGTCTTGTGCTAGGAAGCTGTGTTGGCAATATTATGGGTTATTTGGATGAAGAGAAACAGGAGAATATTTGAGGGGATTCGGGGGAGGATGTGGATCAGTTGTGGGATAGAATTCGTTTTTGGGCAGTCTTATGGGCTTCGATTTCTTCAGATTTTCAGGATTGTTCTTTTCCTACTATCTATTCTGATTGGGAGGCTTCTGTAAATTAGTGTAATGTCCTTTGTTTTTCAATGGCTTTTCTGTTTTGATGTAAATTATTTAGGTGTTGTTCAGGGAATGTTGCAAACCTTTGCTTTTCAATGAAAGTTTTTTTCTTATATAAAAACAAATTCATAGGTTCAACTGTGTTAGTTGCCCCCTTGAAGAGACTTAATGCATTATATATGTGATTGGAGGGGAGTAATAGTCACTGATTTTTTTTTTTTTTTTATATCTATTCTGATTGGGAGGCTTCTGTAAATTAGTTTAATGTCCTTTTTTTTTTCAATGGCTTTTCTGTTTTGATGTACATTAGTTAGGTGTTGTTCAGGGATGACCTTGTTCCCTGTGTTGTAAACCTTTTCTTTTCAATGAAAGTTTGTTTCTTATATAAAAACAAATTCATAGGTTCAACTGTGTTAGTTGCCCCCTTGAAGAAACTTAATGCATTATATATGTGATTGGAGGGGAGTAATAGTCAGTCATTTTTTTTTTTGTGGGTAAAAATATAATGGAAATGGTGATGAGCCACTTAGAGCCGTGAAAAACATAAAAATCTGAGATACATGTCACAAATTCAAAGCTTTCTATTCCACAACTGTTCTATTACAGAAATTCCTTTCCCCTCTTTTCCTTCCTTATGGTTAATTGTTTCTGAGATGCTGTCCATTGTTTTAGATGATCTTCCTGAAATGCATTCCCATGTCAGTTGGTTATTATTTTCCCCACATAATTTGTGATGTGCACTTTGCTGGTTGTTCATAAAGTTGGTGCATAACAGCATATACTTGGTGAATATGCCTCCTTCATTTCCTAGAATGTAGATTACTTGTGACTGTCAAGGGAATGTTTGTTGACGACTTTTTTGGGTGTTGCAGTACATTGGAAATGTGCATGGAGATGAACCTGTAGGCCGTGAGCTTCTAATACTACTTGCAAATTGGATATGTGACAACTATTTGAAAGATCCCTTGGTATTTTTCTTTCCTTTTATTGTAGGTGTATGCCTAATTATTGTTTTTTTTCCTTTTCTTTCCATCCTTAGTGAAATTCCTCCCGCTTTGTAATTTATAGAAACTTGTATTTTTTATTTTTTATTTTCTGTGAGAAGACTTGATTCTTAAAGTTTTTGGCTTTTCTTTTTTCCCTTTATATGTTTTCCCATGTTGCCCTTAGATTTCGGTCTACTTGTCATATATTAAGGTAAATTTTAGTCTATTTCTAGAAGTTTCTATATGCTTCTTTTTTGTAGTCCTTTATTCTCATGATTTATTTTTTATTATTTTATTTTATTTATTTTTACACTTCAATAGCGATGATGGATTTTCATTGGACTTTAGAAATTAAAGATGAATGGTCTCTTCACTTTGATCCCTAGATATGTTTTTTAGAACACATAACAATAGAGTTGTATTTGTTCAACCCTTACACCCCTCATCTAATTTGTTGGGTGATTGAAATTCTACATTCTTTTTTCTTTTTTCATTTTTAAGAAAACCAATTCAACACACTCCTCAAAGTTCTCACTCAATTGTGTTCAAGAACTTTTTAGATTCCTTAAATACATCTTGATAGGATAAAAGAAAGAAATCCTTCTCATGTGTCGAAATATGCATCCATCTTTTCTTATGATCATCTATTTTAACTTTGTATGTTTTATGTTGCCTGAAATAAATTTGTGCTTTGATTCCTTTCCCCTACTTTCCAGTCCTTGTTATTGGTCCCTTTGATTTTCCCACATTCATTTGATAGGGCTAATAAGATTAACTCAATTCTCCTATGGCATAAACTTATTTTAAGTTAATATTTCTCTATTCTTGTGGGTGCATGAAAAATTAGTTCTGTATGGTGTAGTATTGATATTACAACATTAACCTACTTTCAAATATCCATTGATCACTACAGGCAACATTGATTGTGGACAATGTGCATCTTCATATACTACCATCTATGAATCCCGATGGGTTTTCATTAAGGAAGCGTGGCAATGCAAATAATATTGATCTAAATCGAGATTTTCCAGACCAGGTAACTATTTGGGCGACATGACATAAATTGAGCCATCATGAGTAGGCTTCCGATCAAGAAATGCAAGTTGCTGAAGCCAGGAATCTAGTCATAAATTTCATAAAATAAGAAAATTATTACCTATCTCGTGACAGATAATAGTATTCCATAACGTTTGGCCATCACAAATTAGTTCTACATCGGTCGTTCTAAACCTTGCATCACAATATCTAAAATCTTAGGCCTCTCCACTCATTGGCAATTGGTTTTGGGTTGGATGTTCTAACTTTAACACACTTTAATATATTCAATATTGTCCTTTAACATGTTCATTTATTAAAATTAGGCTGCATATGATAATTGAGATTAGGATTAGCTTTTGCAATTTATTAAACAGAAATGATCAGGTGACTTGTATTAAAATTTGTATGTTTTTAATGTAAGGTACATCTAGATATTCAATGTGTTATTTTACCCTTGTCGGAACTCTGACTTCTTTAAATGAAGAATGTGCATTTATTACGATTTAAAAATTAAATTCCATGATCTATCACACTGTCCTGTGATCCTCTTGTTCCTATTGTTTCATTTAAGTATTCATACTACTAGAACATGTAATTTCAAATACTTATAAGTAGAACAACCATGTTAAAAATGATCAGATGTTTTCTTGAATTTAGAAAGGGCCAGTGGGTTGTGGCAAAAAAGAAAAAATAAAAAAAAGGGACTTAATGGCTAATTAAAATATATGGAGACAAAGATTGAAATCTTAAATGTCAAAGAGATATTATCACTCCGTGTATAAGTATATACCATTTGATTTTTTTGTGTGTGAAATTAATGCTTGGAAAATGGGTTGTACGTACTACTAATAAAATTCACTTGTTTTAGTTGAAAAGTATTCAAACCTGGTGATCAAAATTCAATGTAGATCTTAAAATTCAAACTCTATATAGCGGGATGTTTGATGCATCTTTAATTCTGTATTTATCTAAAACTCTGGTTTTACTTTACCTTTCATTACTAAGTTCATTGGTCAATTTATAACGATAACTAGAAACATTGACATGAAATAACAGTTCTTTCATGTGAATGATGATGTGCATGCGCGACAACCTGAAACAAGAGCAATAATGAAGTGGTTGAGAGAGATACATTTTACTGCATCTGCCAGCTTGCATGGGGTAATGCATCTTCTTGTATTTTTCGTGCTACAATATTTACTTAGTTTATTGCATAAGCATGCCCTTGTTACTTGATATCCATACCTTTACAAGGCTGTTTTAGAATTCAATGTCAAGTTCCTGCTTACTATCAATACTGTGCGGAAAGAATCTGTTAGAACTCTTTTCTACAATGGATCTGCATCATGGAATTATTATTATGATTATTTCTTTCGAACTTATGGGGAGTTAAGGATATCTAAGAATGCCTTCTCTTCTATTCTATTCTAAAGACAAGCAAAGACATTCGCATAGATGATACAAGATATATAGTCAACTGACAATGTGAAAAGTCACTAGATTAGCGCATACTACCTGGGAAGTCTGTTTGTTTTTAATTTTGTTGTATGAGGACTTTAAGAATCCTAACTGTTTTAGAAGTCAATTTCAAGTTCCTGCTTATTATCGATAGTGTGTGGAAAGAATCTGTTAGAACTCTTTTCTACTGGATCAGCATGATGGAATTATTATTATTATTATTTCTTTCAAACTTATGGGGAGTTAAGGATATCTAAGAATGCCTACTCTTCTTTTCTATTCTAAATGTAAGGAAAGATATTCGCACAGACGATACAAGATATATAGTCAACTGAAAATGTGAAAAGTCACTGGATTAGCGCATGCTACCCGGGAAGTCTGTTTGTTTTTTAATTTGTTATATGAGGACTTTAGGTATCCTAATATTTATGTACGATTATTAGCAGAAAAAAGGAAATCTGTAAGATTAAATTATGTAAAGTTGTTCCTTAGTTCTTAGCCTTCAGCCACATCCATTTTATTTCTTTCATTACTGGGTTGACTCATCCAAGATTTCAAATTGATCTTGACCCAAAAAAAAAAAAAAAAAAAAGATTCCAAATTGATCCATCCAACAAATACATAATGGTCAAAATGATTAATTCTAAAATGTGTTCTCTGCTTAGCTTATGTTTTCTTTCATAAAAGGATGGAGGAATTAGTCCGTATTAATTCTTTAGTTAATCACAGGGTGCTCTTGTTGCAAATTATCCATGGGATGGAACTCAGGATACAAGGTAATGATTTTACATCCATGACAGTTCTCCTTTGTAGCATGCTAATTGATAACTTGATAGTGTTGTCTTACTTTCTTGATTTCCTTTTCTATATTTACAATTTTTTGTTGTTGTAAGCTTGAATTTTTTTTTTGGTACAATGGATTCTTTTTTCCGCAATGGAAAATAACGTTCAAACATTTAACTCTTTATGAACATTTTTGACTGAAAAAGAAAAAAAAAAAAAAAAAAAAGGATTTGGTGGTGCTAAACTTGTGAAGTGGGTTTCCCTTGTGACATGATGTTTTGTTCTGGCTTTATTTTGGCCTCAGCATTCATTCATTGGAGTGTAGCTTTGGATTGTGCTTCAATTTTCTATGTGATGCCAAAGTTTCATGCACTCATGTTTTCTCAAAATTGACTGCCATTGGTTTGCTAAATTTTGCCAGAATTTGCGTGCTGATTAATTTTCTTTGCTTTTGCTTTTGTTGTTTGATCTGCATTAATTTACAGAAGAAATTACTTTGCATGCCCTGATGATGAAACATTCCGGTTCTTGGCAAGTGTGTATAGTCGCTCTCACCATAACATGTCTTTGAGCAAGGAATTTGCAGGAGGGATTACAAATGGAGCTTCCTGGTATGACA
>QANT01008608.1:0-11253 GCA_003254885.1 Purshia tridentata
TTATAATTGCACTCAAAAATGAATTTATTTTAAATTCGAGACACTTTAGTCCTTTTTATCTAATTGACATTTCTTAATAGTAGTCTTTATTGCCTATTTTTACTGTAGTGGTATGCACCTTTTGAGATTTTTATTTTTTATCAATAATTATTTTCCATAAAATATGAATTCATTACTTGCTCCCATCAAATAGAGATCTGAGTGCTATTCACTAAATCAAATTAACATTTTCAAGTTTGAACTTCGCTTTTATATTTATAATGAGATTTCAATCTTGATACTTATCAATTGTTATTTTTCCAATATTCTATTTAGGCGAAAATACTTCTTTGATTCCTGTACTATCAACAAGTTGCATTTTGCTTTCCGTAATTTCAATTTACATTTTTTAAATGTCTTGTTTTTATTAATGTCACAATCAGGTTCAATTTGTCAAAATCTTCTACTTCCAATTAGGTGGTGCCATGTGGATATTTTTCATTTCGATTTTGACAAATTAAAATTGATTGCGAATTTGTGATATTAATATAAACACGGTCTTAAAAAATATAAATTAAAATTACGGTGACTAAAGTCTTTTGACCTTCCATTTATTCTATTTGTCCATTTACCAATATTTATTTATGCATGTTTTTTATTGTAATGGCGATCCAAGATAGGGCACAATAATGGAGAATGTATGCGTGGATGGTGATCACAACAGTGGGTTGAAATTGACAATTGACATGAAAGTAATGGGGAACAAGTAAATTATATATGGGATATTGGGTTGGTTATTTGGCGGACACAAAACTTATAACTCATAGATGGAAGTGGCAAACATTGAAGAAAAAATCTCCAACGTATAGTGCCCGTAAACATCGGCTTTGGCGGCTGTAAAACTCGCCTTTGTGAATTGTGATTTGACAACACGTCAACAACTAGCAACCTAGCAAGGACGCAATAACTGGCAAAAAAAAAAANAAAAAAAAAAAAACAAGGATTCAATAAAACAACACTATAGTTGATGAAACACTTCTCTGGATTCCAAATATTATTCTATAAAATTATTAGATTGTCATCTGTATTACTAATTTATGTATTATAATATAAGTAAATATTGTTAATAACTATACTTTATAAATATAAATACATTTTTTAACAAAATTCTTATAAATTAAATTAATTACACTACGTAATAGTATATCAGTTATATCTATTATTTTTCTTACCTTTTTCTCATTGTTAATATATTTTACTATCTTGGCAAAAAAAAAAAAAAAAAANACCTATTTTACTATTATCATTACTATTATTTTTATTTAAGAATAAAATTTAAATTTGGGATATTTTTATACCATATTTATTATATCATCTTACGTGTCATTATTGTACTGGCGTATTTCTTTTTTTTAGAGTTTTTATTTTTTATTTTTTATTTTTTAGTGTCAAATGTATGAATGATATATAGACTGCCACATAAAATGGTATAAAATTATGGTATAAAAATGTGGTAAGTGTAGCATTGTTGATTAAGCAAAAAGAAATATATCACTAAATTACAAATTAGTTGGCCATCAATGTTTACTATTAAATTTCTTCTCACTTTTCCTTTCTTTTATTTGTAATTGACTTGTAACCTGTTTGCTACATATCCCATTGATCTAGGGATCCTATTTGACTAGGGAATGTCTTTCTAGATACCCCATTGATCGCGTTCATCAATGGATCATATTTGATCTCTTGATTTAATTAAGAATAAATTATTTATTTACTGGGGACAATTTTGAATATTATTTTTTTATATTTGTGTTATATATTAGCTTTAACTGATTGTTTATTAATCATATCTTGTACAGATTTACCCACACATATATTGTTAATTTGTTCTTCAAGTTTGTTAGCTTTTTTAAAATATAATGAATCCAATTGATTAAATAATCTTCTTTATTATTTTATAAACTCGTGGCAGAAGTATCTAAGATTGATGATAATTAATCAAGTGCAAGAGAGCAATATTTAAAGCCACTTAACATTGACAAGAGTAAGTGCTTGGTTGACATCTTGGTTGGAGCCAAAAAAAATCATGATCGATTACCCATTGTTGCCTTATGTCAACCCTCTCTTGAATTTTATTTGAAAACCACATTTGAAATTCTTAGATAGCTTGAATTCACAACCACACTTCTACCTATACATGCTATGTAAGTATATAGGCATAGGCCAGTGCCCAAATGTGGCAATGTGCATGTATGTGTGCACAGTACGTAACACAGGTCTGATGTGTAATGTATATACTATAGAAAATTTAAGGGTGTTGACATATTTGCTGCAGCTAGTTGAAATTTCGTGTGTCGACGTACACTTTGCTGATACTATTTCAGTTTTCTACCAAATGGGTATAAAAATAGTATGTAAAATGCTATAGCAGGCGAACTTGGCCCTATATTATATACATTCACACATCAACTGATAGTGGAAAAGCAAATATACAAATCACACAATTCATTGTTAAGTATTTTAGACAACCGACCAACTCACCAGATCTCTCTAAAAACTACTTTATATATAATATACATATTAATATAATTACCTTTGGAAATGAATTTAACTAGCACGAGTAAGTGGGTCAAAAGAGTAGGATTAGTTAATTAGTGGGGTCAAAAGGAATTTAATCAGCATGAGTAAGTGGTTTATCACACAAAAGGCATCCTTTATTAATTGCTAAAATTAGTGGGGTCTAAGATTTTCTTGGTCATTAAATTAGATGTAAATATTTACTAACCCCCACTTTAAAGCTAGGTTAGTTCAAAACCTTCACCCTAAATTAACCTCTCCCAAAACTCCCTATTATAAACTTAATCTCTCCTAAAACCCCTAGTCAACTTATACCCAACTAGCTTTGACCCCCATTTTTTTTTAATATTCCAAATATACCCATGATACCCATATAGTTATTCAAAAATCAAAATCAATTTTCTCACACACACACACACATACTCTCTCTCTCAATATGTTTTTCTCTCCCTGCACGGTTGTCGCTGATGCATGCTCCATCATTCGGCGATGGTTGCCGGCGAGACCGGTCCCGATCTTCTCATCTCTCGTTTCTCTTCCTTCCCTTGTATTCCTGATATAGAACGGATGACGATTCAGTTTGAAGAGTAGCTTGAGCGTCGAAAATAAGAAGGAAATTATTTGTACTAGACTTTGTTCCTGAACCCGAATATAGTGGATTTACATATCAAATCAAAGAGACTTTGCTCCTAAAGTTGTGACTAGTAGGCTTTATTGGGCATCTGAGGCCGTATAGGGCCTTAAAATTGCATTTGAAGTTTCGGACCATTTTATTATTTTTCGTTTTATTTTATTTGAGTTTGTTTTAGCTCACAGGCCTTAATTATGTGATCGTTTAGCCCTAGGTTTCATAAAAACGTATTTAAGGATTTTTCTAAGTTGATTAGCACTTTTGACAATTATTCAATAACACTTTGAGTTTTCTCTCAATATTCCTAGTGGACTCCAGTTTTCTTGTTCTTTTAGGTTTATGCTTGTAAACCTTGGTATCTTACGCTGCATCAATTACACTCACCATGAAAGCCAAGGACTATGGCGGATTGATCCCAAGCAAACCGTGCTCCTTTGTCGGTGATCTACTGATTCCGAAGAAGACGAGGTGTCAAACCTTCAACGATGGTTTCCTCACATCAATGGCTTGTTGTGTTGGCTAGCCTACTTATCAATGGTCTGTTTTTTTATTTCTTTATTTTATTTGATTGATAAATTAATTAATTTACCTTATGTTTGGCTTCCAAGAAAATACTGGAAATCAAATATGAATAGAAAAATATAAGGTTAATTTCAGATAATGTGCTGTTGTCTATAGGAAATTAAGCATCTTTGTTCAGAACTCCTCGAGCTGAAGGCTGCATCCAATGAAGAGTTTCACAAACACATCTTTTCTCATTGCAATGTCTCAGTTGCCCTTCTCTATTCATCTTTTTTTATGTTTCGAAACCAATCTTTTATTAGTACATTGCTTGCCTTCATTGTTCAAATAATGGTTTTGAGGATTTTTTTTAAATTTTTTATTTTTATCATGTTAAGAAGCTGTGATTTTCTTAATCACACAACTTAGTCACATTTATCAGTTAGTTATATTTTAAAGTTTTATGTTTTATTTGATTGGTTGTAAATGCCAGTTGGCAGCTTAGGCCTTGTTTAGCACATGCATATGATCGAGCCAACGGCTAGGTCGCGGTGGTTGGGTCACCGCGGTATGAGTAAGCCACTCGACATTGACGCGCTTCTTGATCGCTTCTTGGAAGCTAGAGCTATTGAGCTAGGTTTCGAGCAGCGGTGGTTGGGTCGCGAGCAGTTGTTGGGTTTCAATTGGTTGGGTTTTGCTGGAGTTGTATGCAGGGCTTTTTCTGGGTTATTTTTGGGATTGATCTATTGTTTTTCTGGGTTTTTTTCTTGGTATTCATGTTTGTATTAGTTCTTTTAATTTCTGAAATGGCTGTTTAGATCATGTTGGGAATAAATCCCCTCGCCACGACAAATATTAAATATGTGATGGAAGAATAAAATACACAAGCCAATAAAAGAAAACAAGAGAGCACCAAGAACTTAACGTGGTTCGGCAAAATCCTGCCTACGTCCACGAAGAGTTTCCTTCATTATGAGAGAAATAACCTTGTACAAGAATTACACTCAAGAGTTTAATCCCAAACCCGAGCCCTTGTACCCAATAGGATACACCCCTTGTACACCCTCTCTCAACTAGAAGATTACTCTACCCAAGCCTTGCCCTCTCACACACAACTCCCTTAGTGAACTCTCACACTTTGAGTTGAAGACCTTGAGAAGGCCNCACCTGTGTTTTAGAAACTTTGTTTTATACTTTGGTTTTATGTAAATGTTTTTTTGTGAATTACAGCTGATTTGAATAAAGGATTTATTGTTCATGGCTCATAGTTTCAGGCAAAGAGTAAAGGTTTTAGTTTTAATGTTTTTCACGGGCCCGAGGGTCTAGGCCCATGTCGTGAGACGTGGCGCCCCCATAGGGTCGTCTCGGGGTCAACTCCGGGACGGTCCTGTCAGGGCTTTTTCTGGGTTATTTTTGGGATTGATCTATGTTTTTCTGGGTTTTTTTCTTGGTATTCATGTTTGTATTAGTTCTTTTAATTTCTAAAATGGGTGTTTAGATCATGCATAACAAACCCTTATTAAATCTGGGTTTTCTCACTTTCATAGTCTTTTTGTTCACTGCAATCAAAACCATGTCCAAAGAGAGAGAGAGAGAGCGCTGGTGGGGAAATGGATTGGATTTAAAGCTTAATGCTCTTGTTTTGAGCAACAATGGCTTATATTTCTTGGTACTAAAAGGATCAACTAGTTTGTAGCTATCTTACAAAGACTCTTTCTAGGTTGTTCTCTTACTTACTGTTGGCAAGTCCTCATTTCGGGCAATTCGCCTTCGTCAAAACTTTTCCAAAATCTCTGTCTAATTATACTAATTTAAAAACTAAACAAATTTGATTCTTTTTATTAACGGATTCGGATCATCTGCTTGTTTTTGTTTGAATTTTAATATTAGTCATGTATCTAGTTATTATTCAAAGATAAGAAACAAAAGATGAAATAAATTCGTATCACTTTTAAGGTATATGATCAAGTGAAGTTACATAAACAATTGAAATTATATTACACGGTTAAAATAAAAACAAATAAAAATAAGACAAGTGGAGAATATTCAAATCCATTACTTGTTACTAGCTATACACAAATTAACCAAATAAAAATAATTTTCTACTTATCGAATCCAAATATTTGCAACATTTTCACATATTGAAATATTTAAGAATCATTCATTCCTATCGGTGAAATAGGGATGATGGGAATAAAATTACCAAAAAAGTCATCTTGCAAACCAAATAGGACTATATTTTATGTTTCATACTCTTTTAATTCAGAAAAAATAAAAGCGAAAAAATAGGAATATATATATATATATATATATATATATATATATACAAAGATGTTGTAAAGCTAACTCGATAGTAAATTAAGACGAAGTTAGACATCTTTTTGCGCTCACTACACAATGTATTCTTTACTATAACCCTTGTACAACTGTGTTTTAATTAACAATTTGCTCATGCTATATATGATTGGGGCTTGGGAAAGGAATAACACAAAGGAAGAGCTGGCTTAAGGACTTTTTGATAAACACCTACTGTACATTTCTTTTTGGGTCAGTGGGGGCCAAGGCCCAAAACAATTCTGGTATAGGCCATGCACAAAGCATTAGCATCTGCCTTCTTCTTAATCAACTACCTATACAATATAATATACACACTCTCACACACACACACACACACATATATATATCTTCATTTTATTGGACTTGTAAGGAGTGAGTGGTTATGAGCAATATTCAACTTCAAATAGTGGCCAATGTTTGAGCAATAATTGTTTTGTGGCTATAATATTATGCCAGGCAAAGACATTCCAACCATGCATAACTATTTTTCCTCAATCATTCAGTAATCTATTCTATGTACCCAAACATAGGAAAAGGTGGTGTTAGATAATGTAACTTTCATTTTGCTTGCAGAATTTCAACCTAGCTTAAAGAAATTCCAAATTCAACTTCGATCAGTTTACCTTATAAGCCAAAAAGAAAAAAAAAAGTTGTTTATAATAGTCTATAACTTCATTTGAGACACCGAAAACAGTTAATATTCTTCAGTTTTACTATTAAACTTAAGCCTAACTCATCACTTATCGAGCTGGTCGAACTTGCTTTAAGGATTTGATCACAGTTCAAAATCTCTGATGCATCTAGAATACATATAATTTTTTAAATTTTTTGGGAGATCAATACGTAACAAGTGATCCATGATTCAAGTGGATATCGTATGGCTCCACATGAATGCTACGTAACAATGGATAACTATACATGTGACATGACGACCTCATTTGATAATATTAGCATGAAAAGAAGCAAGCGTGAGCTAAGAGATAGAATTGAATTGAGATGGATATATAAAAGCAAAAGGAACGTGAAAAAAGACAACCGGCCCAAAGTTAGAAGAAAAGGCATACAAAATTAAGCAACATTTCATGGCTTTTGCTAACATTACATAATTAGTACGTACATATCATGTTTAGCCGTTTCCTCAAAATGGGTATAATCAATCACCTAATCCTTTCCCAATTCACACCACCTTTATAAATATTTGCCTAGCTAGCTATAATAATAATAATAATATATGTGCACATCTAATTACATACACAGATATAGTTGTTCTGAGGAGGAATTAATAATAATTAATATGGGTGGTAATAAGATGAGGATGGTAGGGATGGGCAGTGGTGCTAGTGCTGCTGCTGTGGTGCTCATTATGATTTTGCTGGTGCACTACTGCTCAAAATCAAATGGGGCAACAACAAGTGATGATCATGATCATCAAACTGTGGATGTGGGGTCAGCAGGAGCGCAGGTTCCAGCACTGTTTTTGTTTGGGGACTCATTGATTGATGTTGGAAACAACAACTACCTTCGGTCCTTGGCAAAATCCAATTATTACCCTTATGGCTGCGATTTCAGGGGAGGCCCTACTGGCAGATTCACTAATGGAAGAACTTTCGTTGATATGCTTGGTATGTATAGGCTAGCTACTTATAATTAATTTCTATTACTAAACTATAATTTATATTTCTATTATATATTAATTGTGGGATTAATTTTCATATGTGCAGGAAATTTGCTGGGCCTTCCTTATGTTCCAGCCTTTGCAGATCCTAATACAAAGGGAACCACAATGCTTGGGGGAGTCAATTATGCTTCAGCAGCTGCTGGCATACTTGATGAGACAGGCCAAAACTATGTCTGTATAGTCTGTAGAACTAATTAATAATATTCACTTAGTTGCATGTCTACCTAATAAATCCAAATAAATTGGTTTGATCTGATCCATTGATTTCAGGGAGAGCGTTATAGCCTGAGCCAGCAAGTGCTGAATTTTGAGAGCAGCTTGAATGAGTACAGAACAATGATGAGTGCAACCAACTTGACCCAGTACCTGGCTAAGTCCATAGTAATTTTGGTGTTTGGGAGCAATGACTACATCAACAACTATCTCATGCCTTCCAGCTATCCTTCCAGCTACATTTACAGCCCTCCTACCTTTGCCAACCTTCTCCTTAACACCTATACTCGCCAAATTCTGGTCCCATCTAAATTCACACTCACAATATAATTAAGGTTACCCATTTTTATAATTTAAGCAATATAGATAAGCTCATATATATACATACATTTGTTTTTTTTTTTTGTATTGCAGGCTTTGCACAGTGTAGGATTAAGGAAGTTTTTGCTAGCAGGAGTTGGACCATTGGGTTGTATCCCTAACCAGAGAGCCTCAGGTCAAGCTCCACCCGGAAGGTGTGTGGACAATGTGAATCAGATCCTGGGTACCTTCAATGAAGGCCTTAAATCACTTGTCGACCAACTAAACAGAAACCATCCTGGTGCCATCTTTGCCTATGGCAACACTTATACTGTTTTTGGTGACATTCTAAATAACCCTGCCCCTTATGGTAAGACCCTTTTGGATCTAGATCCTTTATTCGTTTTTTCTCGATCTATTCATTTCTTCTTAACCATAATAGCCCCCAAGACAAAATTTATCATTATATGGGTTCATGACTTGTACTAATAGAGTGTACTTTAAATCATGCATGGCAGGGTTCAGTGTGATTGATAGGGGCTGCTGTGGAATTGGGAGGAACAGAGGGCAGATAACATGTCTTCCATTTTCAGTTCCATGCCCAAATAGAAATCAGCACATGTTTTGGGATGCCTTCCACCCAACAGAAGCTGCAAATGCCATCCTTGCTTGGCGGGCTTTTAATGGCCCACCCTCTGATTGTTACCCAATCAATGTCCAACAAATGGCTCTCATCTAATTAACAATCTCCTCTCCGATTTTATTTTTCTTTCTTCTTGCCAATATTTGATGTGTTTCATGCCAGGATGCCACTTGAGCATCCTATTTGCTTAGAAAATCAATAATTCATAAAAAAGAAATGGAATATTAGTAATAAGATATAACATAGAATCGCAGAAAGACACGGTACTAGTAATATATGAGATGGAAAAAATGCGTATAAAATACATATGTGAGAAACACTTTGGGCTACAAAGCCCAAAGGTTTGGGTGAGGAAATCAGTTTGTCGCAAGGCCCATTGCGGCAAGTATGTTGCCCAAGGGTTTGGGCGACGAAACAAACATTTTGTCGCCCCAAACAAGGACGGATCCACTTAGAAGGCTAGGTGGGCTAAATCACCCCTAAGTTTTTTCAAAAAAAAAAATTGTACCCCCCATAGCTAAGTGGCAGCCCATCATAAAAAAAAAGTTGGTATTATTGCTTGCCTTTTCTTTTGGGCACGGAACATTAACTTACTTGATTTTATTTGTTGTGCATTGTCAGCTCCAATGCGTAGTCTCTCTCGCCACTGCTCAATACCCACAATTTTCCTTTTTGTCTAGCTCTCTCTATCATCTGCATTATAATTAGTAGCCTACTAATCTTCTCAATTTTATTTAATTTCTTCAAATTCTTTTAGACATTTAGGTCTCGTTTGACACATAAGATAGTATTGAATAAGATAAATAACTCAATTATGTGTATTCAAGAAAAAAGTTTTTAATTTAAAATTATAACATGTATTAAGATAAACTAATCATAAGGAAAACTTTCCTTTCAATCCCCTCCAAAATGGGAGGNATTATGTGTATTCAAGAAAAAATTTTTTAATTTAAAATTATAACATGTATTAAGATAAACTAATCATAAGGAAAACTTTCCTTTCAATCCCCTCCAAAATGGGAGGATTAAATAGTTCATCTTCTTCCCATTTTGTTCCTTCAATTTAGAACATATCATTTATATTCTTCTATGAATACACATGAATTTAACCATTTATTTTATCCAATACTATTATATGTATCAAATGAGGCCTTAGGGATTTAGGGAAGCCATTCTATTTAATAGCTCCTCTTAAATGTTTATAAAAGGGATTTTGAAATTTAGGGAAGCTTTAGTCTGTCAAAAGTTTCACCGACGCTGAACGACACTATGGAGCAAATGTATTACTTTGTCCCTGAGTTTAGCCCACTAGAATTCTACATCCTAGCTCTGTCCCTGGCCCCAAACAACAAACGAGTGATTGACAATTCAACTTTAGGCGACTAAACAATTCGTCGCCCAAAGGACTTTGGGCAACTGCAAAAGATTTCGTTGCCCCAAGCCTCTTTGGGCGACAAACTATTTCGTCGCTCCAAACCTACATTGAGCGAGGAAACTTTTATATCATCGCTCCCTCTAACCTCACTCAGAATTTGTGTCTGAGAATTTTTAGTAAATCTATTCTTCTCTCAAAGAGGTAAAACAATATATAGGGATACAAATAATTCTAATTAACATACGATATACAATTATTGTAAGTAAAGAATTAATTACAAAAAAAATATCTCACTCCCCTCAAGTTGGTGTATAGATATCAAACATGCCCAACTTGCCCAAAAATTTAGAGAGCCCTTAATTTGACACGGCTTTGGTGAGGATGTCAGCCAATTGATCTTCAGACTGAATCCATAGCAAATCTATAATCTTGTCATCCAATTTTTCGTTGATAAAGAATCTGTCAAACTCCACATGTTTTGTACGATATGCTGAATTGGGTTTTGAGCAATATCACATGCAGCTTTACTGTCACAATAAACTTGAATGGATTACTTAGGAAGAAAACCTAAATCACGCATGAGAAGTATTAACCATAACACTTCACAAATGTCGAGAGCCAATCTTCGATACTCGGCTTCAGCACTTGAACAAGCCACAACATTTTGCTTTACTTCTCCATGTAACTAGATTACCTCCAACAAATGTAAAGTAACAAGACGTAGATTGTCTACCATTTATTGATCCTGCCCAATCGGCATCTGTATAAGCTTTAATTCTTTGACAATCTGCATTTTTAGTAAATAAAATCTCTTTTCCTGGTGAAGACTTTAGATACCTCAAAATTCGCATTACTGCATCCATATGTTTCTCTCCAGGATTATGCATAAACTGACTAACAATGCTAAGAGCATATGTGAGATTTGGTCGAATGTGTGCCAGATACATCAATCGTCCTACAAGTCTTTGATACCTACCCTTATCCATAGGCACTTGATCAGGCTCTATACATAACTTCAA
>QANT01008609.1:0-21203 GCA_003254885.1 Purshia tridentata
TAGGGTGAGAGGCAGAGGGAGAGGGAAAGAGGCAGAGGAAGACGGAGAGAGGCGGAGGGAGAGGAAGAGAGGCGAAGGGGGGCAGAGGCCGAAGGAGGGAGAGAGGAGGGGAGGCAGGGTGGAATTGGGCTTTTAGGGATAGGGAGAAAGGCATAGGGAGAGGAAAAGAGGCAGAGGAAGACGGAGAGAGGCGGAGGGAGAGGAAGAGAGGTGAAAGGGGGTAGAGGCCGGAGGAAGGGGAGGGGAGGGGAGGGAGAGGCGGAGTGGAGAGGTTCAAAAAGGGGGAGGGGCTGGGAAGGTGGGAGGGATGGAGGTCTAGAGAAGGGAGGAGGTCGGAATTGCTGCTGAGAGAGGGAGAGAGTGTGTGAAATGAAGAAGTTGCATAAATGAAGGCTAAGGGTTAAAACACGATGACTTTGGGCGATGAAAGACGTTTCTTCGGCCCAACATGGGTTTGGGCGACGAAACATTTATTTCGTCGCCCAAAGCAAAAAATATTCAACAGGATTTTCCCTGCCCAATTTTTCTATTTTTTCACTGAAAGTTTGGGCGACAAAGCTATATTGTCACCTTAAGTGAGCCTGGGGTGATGAATTTCTCATTTCTTCGCCCTAAGTACCTTAAGGTGACAAAATAACTTTGTCGCCCAAACTAAAAAATAAAATGCGGCATATTTCCCTCCAATATTTCACATATTTTACTGAAATGTTTGGGCGATGAAACATAAATATTCGTCGCTCAAACCTCTGAACAATATATATATCTCCTAAAACCACAGTTGTTCAAATGTTGCACCTACGATACTTAATTTTTCGAACTCCAATTGGCTAATTTTTTGTAAGCAAGATCTTTGATTGGGGATCTAAGAGATGAACCGTTTAGATCAGTCAAACCTGAACTGGTCAGTCAATTATCATTATAACAACCACAATCGTCTGTATGTTAGATTGTGAATGCCTAACTTGTACAACGCCGATGAAGCCATTTTTTTGCAACGACGATCTTTGAGCGAGGGACTAAAAAATAAATGATTCGGATCATTGGAAGCATGATCGGATTGCGAGCTTACATAGAAATACACTTAAAGCGTATAATATATTATCTTTTTCGCTCATTAGCATACATTTCAGTAATTGAGATTAAGGCAACTTGACTTCAACGATCGAATCGTTTATTTTTTACGATTATACTTAAATGCCGTGACGATCGAAGTTAATTGGGCCGTTCGTTTAGAACCCATTTTTTGATTTCGAGATGACTTGGGGTGACGAAATAATGGAATTCATCGAACCAAACAGATTTAGGGCGACGAATACTTAGATATTTGTTGCCCCAAAGCAAGTTTAAGGCGACAGAAAGAATTTCGTCACCCAAATAAGTGTTAATTACTATTTATTTTTTTCCTTACAAATTGCATTATTTTTTATACTTTCACATAACTTCCACAACTTCGATTGAGCTCATTTTTTGCAGGGAAGATCTTTGAGCAGAGATTATAATCCCCTGCAAAAAATAGACCAATCGGACCTCATGTAATCGTTCGTTCATCATTATAACAACCACGATCGTTCATACGTTCGATCGTGGATGCCTAACTTGCACAATTTTGATGGAGCTATTTTTTTTTGCACCGACGATCTTTAAGTGGGGGACTAATAAATGAACAGTTTGGATCATTGGAAGCATGATTAGATTGCAAGCTTCTATATAGAATTACATTTAAAGAGTATAATTATATTAACTTTTTCGCTCATTAACTTACATTTCAATAATTGTAATGAAGACAACGTGACTTCAAGATGTTGTGACGATCGGAGTTGATCATTAGAACCATTTATTTTTTACGATTATACTTAAACACCGAGATGATCAGAGTTGATCGGGCCGTTCGTTTAGAACCCATTTTTTGATTTCAGGATGACTTGGTGCGACGAAATAATGGAATTCGTCGACCCAAGCAGACTTAGGGCGACAAATCCTTAGATATTCATTGCCCCAAACGAAAGTCGACAGAATGAATTTTGTCACCCAAATAATTGTTAATTATTATTATCTTTTCCTTACAAACTCCACTATTTTTCATACATTCGTCTTCCGTTACTTAACTTTCACAACTCTGATTGAGCTCATTTTTGGTAAGAATGATCTTTGAGCGGGGATTATGATCTTGCAAAATCTCAAACCGATTAGACTTTATCTAACTATTTGATCATCATTATAACAACCATGATCGTCCGTACGTTCGATCTTCGTTGCATAACTTGCACATCTCCGACTGAGCTATTTTTTCCCCGGCAATCTTTGAGTAGGGAACTAAAATATGAACTATTCGGATGTTGGAAGCATGATCAGATTGTGAGCTTATACATAGAAATACACTTAAGAGTATAATTATATTAACTTTTTCACTCATTAGCATACATTTCAATAATTACGATTAAGAAAACGTGACTTCAACGGTCAGAACCGTTATTTTTTTGCGATTATATTTAAATTTCATTCCTGCAAAAATAGCACGACAATCGGAGTTGATCAGGCCGTTTGTTTAGAACCCATTTTTTGATTTCAGGATGACTTAGGGCGACGAAATAATGGAATTCAATCCAAACAGACTTAGGATGATGAATACTTAGGAATGAATTTTGTCGCCCAAATAATTGTTAATTATTATTTTTTCTTTACAAATTCCATTATTTTTCATACTTTCGTCTTCTATTACCTACCACAACTTTGATTGAGCTCATTTTTGGCAAGGAAGATCTTTGAGCAAAGATTATGATCCTTGCAAAAGATCAGACCGATCAGATTTCATCTAATCGTTCGATCATCATTATAACAACCACGATCGTTCGTATGTTCGATCGTGGATGCCTAACTTGCACAATGCCAATGGAGCTATTTTTTTGCACCGACGATCTTTGATTGGGGGACTAATAAATGAACGATTTGGATCATTGGAAGCCGATCGGATTGCGAGCTTCTACAAAGAAATACACTTAAAAATTACAATTATATTAACTTTTTCACTAATTAGCAAACATTTCAATAATTGTGATTAAGACAACGTGACTTCAACGATCAAAATCATTGATCCTTTACGATTATACATAAATTTCATTCCTGTAAAATGCCGCGATGATCGGAGTTGCTCGAGCCATTCATTTAGAACCCATTTTTTAATTTCGGGAGGACTTGGGTGATGAAATAATGGAATTCGTTGACCCAAACAGACTTAGGGCAACGAATTGTTATATATTCGTCGTTCCAAACCAAGTCTAAGGCGATGGAATGAATTTCGTCACCTAAATAATTGTTAATTATTTTTTTTCTTACAAATTCCTTTTTCTTTTTTTTTTCATACTTTCGTCTTTTGTTACTTAACTTCCACAACTCCGATTGAGCTCATTTTTTGCAAGGATGATCTTTGAGCGGGGAATATGATCCTTGCTGTTTTGAGTCGTCAACTTGTCATCTCGAACCTCAACCAAAAACCTAACTTCATTCATAATACACCTGGAGTACGTTTCAACATGGATGACGCCCAAAGCCAACCTTATTAACTCGTCGTTGTATAACAGTGATTTATCATCCTCTAGCTTTCGCATTTGTTAACTGACATATTAATTATTCATGTTACGAAAACTAGTATCATTCACATTCAACTTTTAATTATAATTACTTACATGTTCCCTCAACCATCTCGGAAGCAATTCTTTGTGCATTTTCTCGTATTCTATAGGATAGAGGTGTTTAAGTAATTCCTCACGCTCTTCTAGGAATAGCACGACTTCTTTGCAGTTATTGAGTATGAAACAATGCATGGTTGTTTTTTAGAATTCACAAATAGGGGCTTTGCCAAACCATCGCGTACTTTAAGAAAATACTAAAAGTGACGCATCTTGTTCACCACAATCGTCGTTGCGTTAAGGCCAATTGAATGCGGTTTCAATATGGCAAAGATATATTGCACAATAAGTCAGAGATTCGTTTGCAATGTATGCCTCTGCTATGGAGTCCTGAGGCCGTGTCTTGTTTCTCACATTGAAGGCATGTCCTATTTCTCACATACTTTTTGTACATGCCAAACATTCTACAAAATGGAAGTATACAGTAAGACAATAATTTTAATTTATATTAAGGAGAACATGAGAATAAAATTGAAGGAACTTAGGAAAATAGTTTATGAACTGTTACCTCTCGATCAGGTACATTTGCCGATAGCTAACTGGCCCAGCTACAGTTGCCTCTGCCAGTAAATTTATCAGCAAGTGAATCATTTAGTTGAAGAATGCGAGTGGGAAAATTTGTCCGAACATGTATAGGATGTGCACAACCTCATCTTTCAATTCATCTACATTTGACACATGCAAGGTTTTGGCACAAATTTGCTGAAAGAATCTTGACAACATCATAATTGGATCCACCACATCTTTTGGCAAAAATTTGTGAACCCTGACTGGAAAAAGCCGCTGTAATAACACATGGCAATCATGACTCTTCAATCCCAAAATCTTGCCATGGTCGATTTTCACACTTCGTGAAATGCTGGCCGCTTATCCATCTGGAAATTTTGACAGATGCAAAAAAACTCAAGAATTCTTTTTTTGGATCAGGCTTGATTGTAAAAAATGGATGCTTCTTTTCATATTTGTCACCCTTCTTCTGTAACAACAAATTTTTTCAGATGCCCATTTCTTCCAAACCTATTCGAGCCTTGACCGTATCCTTCATTTTTTTATCAATGCCCAGAATGGTCTTCATTAAACTTTCACACATATTCTTGTCAATATGCATCACAACAAGATTGTGCCTAATTTTTAATTGGGACCAGTACTCCAACTCGAAGAATATCGACTTGTTCGTGAATTCAAATGTGCTGCCAACCTTGGTAGATTATGTTCTTTGTTAATGGGTTGTTTGCTAATCTGATCAAATCGTAGGGTGTTTAACTACCTCAATATGTCCTCGTCTGATAGTTCGCAAAGTCGGGCACCCATTTCTTATTCCTTGTCAAAAGCCTCCTTGATATTGCGCTAGCGATGATCCCAATGCAACCATCGCCGGTGGCTCATATAGCAAAACTTCCCACTGTGCCAAGCTGAACAAGTATTTTGCATACAAACTGGACATGCCGTATAACCTGTAGTGTTCCAGTCTGATAGATTCTCGTAAGCTAGGAAGTCATTGATTGTCCACATGATTGCTGCATGCATAACATTCGCTCGGTCAACTTATCAAACATGCATACATTGTTTTGCCACAGGTCTTTTAGCTCGTCAATCAACAGCCGCAGATAAACATCTATCTCTTTTCTAGGGGATTGCAGCCAAAGAATTAATAGCGTCATCATTGTAAATTTCTTCTTCGTGCACTGCCAATGAGGCAAATTATAAGAAACCATGACTACTAACAAAGTGCTATTAGATGTGCTCATATTCCCATATGGATTAAATCTATCGATGGCAAGTCTCAATCTCAAATTTCGTGGTTTTACTGCAAAATCAGGACACATGTTGTTAAACGTTTTCCATACGCTTCTATCTGTGGGATGTCTCATCACATCATCATCAACCTGCTTATCTTTGTGTCATCTCATGTCACTAGCATTATGTGTTGACATGTATAACTGTTTCTGTCTTAACTTCAGTGGAAAATAACGTAACACGTTCTATGGAATCTTCTTTTTCCTATTTTCAAAATTGCTCTAATATCTCGGCTCATTGCATAAAGGGCATTTATCCTTCCCCTCGTGTTCTTTGTAAAACAGAGCACAATCATGTTTGCAAGCATGAATTTTTTCATACCCAATCCAAGGCCTTTCAACACCTTCTTCGCCTGATAATGGGTTTTAGGTAAATGGTTGTCTTGTGGAAGCATCCATTTCACAATCCCCATAAAATGATCTTAACTCTGGTACTTTACCAAACATAACTTTCTAATAAATCATCTCCACAATGACATTCACCAGCTACATATGTTGCCCACCGGTACAATGCTCGCAAGTAGGGTACAATTCTCGTTTGGCTTCATTCAATAATCTCTAGTAATTCTCAAACTCTTTGTTGGGAGTATCGCCATCTTCATTATCATTTTCACCGTCACCCCTTGAACATTAGGTTGATCATGGGCAATCGACACGTGGATAAGCATTATATCCATAACTTGGTCATCATCATCACCAACGCTTTCAATTAGTGTTGTAACTGTTTCGGGGCCAAGGAAGTCGGAGCATCCACCATTGTTTTACCATAATGATACCATGTCGTATAATTGTATGCCATCCCTTTTTTACCAGATGAAATCTTACTTCACGCAGTGTCTTCCACAAAGCGTTGTTACAATTTCGACACAAAGACCTTATTTGATTTTGAGCATTTTCACACACCTTATTACAGCTTCAAAAAATGACTCGATCATATCCAAATAATCATCACTGACACAATTCAAATTTAGTATCCATTGTCGGTCTATAACATATGTTTGATAGCAACATGACCCATCAATTCGTTCGTCGATCTCCTTATACCTCCAGTAAGGGTCCTATCCTATCCAAGAGTGCACAATGTATGTGGGTGGTTTGCAGCTCTTACGACGTTATTTCGATTGAGATAATTTTGGCAGCATCTCCCTATAGTTCTCCAAGTGCACGACGTAGATATTGAGAGCTTATATCTAGTATGCACTCAAAGAACATTAGGAGACCTATAAAATATCTCTTGTTTGAAACACGTCGTTCAAGTCGCAAACCACACAACACACACTGTGTACTCCCAAACTGTCCAGAAATAAGACAATTTAAGAGTCTATTAGAGTGCCGAGCACCATTAATTGCTCACAAACGCTACCAATAAACTTTCAAACGGAAACTAAGGTGTATTAATTGAAGACTAAAAAATGTACAAAGTTATCTACTGATAACTTCGCACAAGCCATTCAATATAAATATACAAGTACAACAAATAAAATAAAACTACAACTAAACAATATACCCTAACCAAGGAATGTAATTTCTATTTCAGTGGAAATTTCGCTAGGGTTTAGACAAAAACAACGGAAATTGCTATTAAATAACAGAAATTTTAAATGAAACTTTATCATATGCTTATTTAACATATTATATATGACATTTATAAAAAACATTAAAAGAATCAAACCATATTGTAGGTTTCATGTGATATAAGGAATATAATGCACACTGAAAGTCGTTAAAAAAATGTTACACTAATTAATAATTACATAAATAACATCTTAAATTTACAAATTATAGTACAATATTAAATAAGTATTCTAAAACTCCAAATATGTAATAAAAACTCTAAATTAATTAAGTAGTCATATGATGATCATATCACCAAGTTGTAACATAATTTTACACATTATTTAGACAACTACCAAATTAATTAAATGGTCATATGATGATCATATCACAAGTGTTATATTAATATTAATTTTTTGAAACTCCATCACCAAGTGATCAGCATGCCATGCCATTAATATGCTTAAATACAATGGTTAATCGGTTCTATGCACAGTAAAGTTCACTTGTTTAAACTTTGATTAATTGGTTCTTAAATTAATGCATTATTTAATTATTTTGGGTCACACCACTACCCCTTTTTACTGAGCATGCACAGGCCCCCACTTTTTTTTTCTTTCTCTCTCTTCTTCCCGTTGCCATCTTTCTCCTGAAGCTAAAAAACCTCTTCCTTCACTCTCTCTCCCTGTCGCATGCTGCCCAAATAGAAATCTCCATCACTGGCCACCTTTTGGCAATCCAAGACTACCGATGGACTCCTCAAGCCAGCACTAACACAACCCAGCTGTCACCTAGCCGGGCCGGCCTCCCCATGCCAAAAATCGCAGCCTCCCTCCGTCGGCTGTTTTGGCAAATTCCGGCCACCTCCGAGCTTCAATCACTCTTTTTTTTTGTGGGTTTTCCTTCCCTCATCATGGACTTTCATTCCCCTAAGATTTGAAGTGTGAATTTTGTGTAATTTTGTTTCTTATTTTTATGGTTTATACCAAATTTCGGAATTTCGTCGAGATTTTCTGAAATTTCATCGAAATTTTGACGAAAATCATATGGTAATGGCATTTCGTTTCGAAACCTCCAAAAAATGATAATTTTGCCAACATTATCGAAATTATATTCGTTGACCCTAACTAATATGCATTTATAATTAACCTAAATTTTACAATTAATTCTAATATACCAACATAGTAGAAACTAAATAATACATTTTATAACTAAAATGTATACAAATTAATTAGCTAGCTACCTATGTGAACTATACCTAATTTTAACATTTAATAATTATGTTTTAAGGCATACATATTACCTAATTAATACATATTATGCTTAACAATATACAACCTAAGTAATTATTTCTAACATTAAATAATTTACCTCAAAAATTTGAAATTCTTCAAATCAACCTTCCATACTTCCAACAAACATAAATCACCAAAATAAGTTTAATTAATCAAATACTCCCATTAACAATAAATAAATAAATAACCAAAAAAAAAACAAAACAAAAAGTTGCAAAAACCAAAAACCCACCAAGAAGAGAGGGGGAGATCCGGTGGGGTTTAGGTTAGGGCAGGGTTGCGGGTGGGGGGGCTGGTTGTGTGGTGGGGAGGATTTGGAAGGGTCTAGGGTGGGGCTGGTTGCAGAAGAGGGTAGATCTCAGGTGTAAGAGAGAGAGGGAGGGACGATGGAGAGAGTGAGAGAGATGGTGTAAAGAGAAAAAGAAAAGGCTGGATTTGTAGAGATCGCGAAGGAAGAAGAAGGAGGGACGACAGTTGGAGGAAGAAGAAAAAAGTGTAGGGAAAAGAAGAAGGTGATTTGGGGGTTTTATTTTTTTGACTTTGGGTGACGAACCTATTTCATCGCCCAAAGCCTACGTTTCGAGCCCATTCCCACTTGAAGGGTTACATTTTGAAACACATTTTGGTCGACGAAATGTGACTTTTCATCGCCCAAAGTCTCGGGGGAGACGAAAACACATTCATCACCCCTGATTATTTCGTTGCCCAAAACTATTTCGCCCAAAGGGTTATTGAGCGACAAAAAATTCATCGCCCAAAGCCCTTGGACTTAGGGCATTGAAAAAATAATTTTGTCGCCCAAAGATCCCTTGGGCAACAAAATTGTCTTCGTTGCCCAAAGTTTCGTCACCCAAAAGTCTTTTTCTTGTAGTGAACTTTTAGTCTTAGGATCTAACTTTTCTGCTGGATTATATAACCTAGCCTTAACTTGACAACCCTAAACACTCAAATGCATTAGACTAGGTTTTCTAGCTAAGTATAGTTCAAAAGGAGTCTTTGGAACATATTTACTAGGCACACAATTCAAAATGTAATTTGCAGTCTTGAACGTTTCCCTTCAAAGAAAATTAGGTAATGAGGAATTACTTACCATGCTTCTTACCATATCCTTCAAGCTCCTGTTATGCCTCTTTGTCACTCCATTTTGTTAAGGTGTACTAGGTATAGTGTATTGTGTCATTATCCCACGCTCTTCAAGGTATTTGGTAAAAGGTCCCTTTTGTTGCCCAGCTTCAGTGTACCTGCCAAAATACTCACCACCTCTATTTGACCTTATAATCTTAATGTGTTTTTCCAACTATTTTTCAGCCTCTGTCTTAAAATCTTAAAACAATCAAATGTAGTAGACTTCTCAGACATTAAAAAAAGATAAGAATATTGCGAGAAATAATCTATAAAATAAGTGACAAAAAATGGATTACCACAAATAGTTTTAGTTAGAAAAGGATGACAAACATCAGTATGTAGAATTTCCAATAACTGTTTACTACGTGTATATCCTAGCTTTCTCGTGTTTGTCATTTTTCCTTTGATGTAGGCAATACAAATTGTAAAATCAGAAAAATTTAATTTGGGCAATATATTTTCTTTCATTAAACATTTCATTCTAATATTTAGAGATGTGCCATAATTTTCTATGCCAAAGCATATAGAAGATTGATCATTTATCAGCATTCTTTTATTAGAAGTATAGCATTTACTATTGAAAATTCCTCATGGTAAGAACATTGCAATTGTCATAAATCATTATTAAGCAAAGCAATTCAAAGCAAAACATGAAATTTATTCTTCTGAAATAATCTCTTACTAACATGATCAATGATAAAGGAAAACTAGTTTGGAAAAGTTTGGAAACTGAAATTAAATTCCTTCTCATAGAATGTACAAAAAGAACATTCGTAAATTCTTAAATAAAACCAAAATCAAGTTGCAATTTTATTCTTCCTATGGACTTTACAACAACTTTCTTTCCATTTCCAACAAAAAGCTTGAATTCATCCTGATTTGGTGCTCTCCTGCTTGTTAATCCCTGCAAAGTATTGGTGATATGCACAGAAGAACCATTGTCAAACCACCAAGTATTCAAAGGGACAACAACCACATTAGACTTAATGCACACAAAAACATGTAAAATCCCTTTCTAATTTGCTGACTTTTGTATTTTTCACAATCCTTCTTCATGTGGCTAGGCTTTTTTCAAAAGTAGCATTTGAAAACTGCTGTTTTGACTTTAAGACTTTTAGATCTTTTAGATGGCTGAGCAGTTTTGAAAAGGTCATTAAAAGACTTAGGAGCATTGGAAGACTTACCAAAACATGAAGCGCCATGTTTATTTGCTGAGTGCACAAGATTGACTACCTCCTCTTTTTCATGTTTCTGCCTGTCTTTCTCTTGTGCACATATGGAAATTAGCTCATTTAAGTCCCATGTTTCATTCTATTCTAAGTGTTGTAGGAGACCTTCAATTGCCCAAACTTTGGTGGCAGGGAGTTGAGAGCTACATGCAGAAGGAAATGATCTGAAACTGGTAGTTGCAGCTTCTTAAGCTTGCTGGCAACATCAATTAATTTCATTATATGTTGTCTTACACCACTGGAACCATCATACCTAGAATAGTGAGAGAATTCATTAGATTGCTTGTTTCTGCCTTTTAAGACTCCTTAAATTTCTCACCAACAGCTACCAGAAAAGCTTTGGCTTTGTCATTGCTAGGAATTCCACCTCTCTCGGTTTCTGTTATAGCTCTCTTCATAATGAGAATAGACATCTTGTTGGATTTGTCTTATTTTTCCTTCTTTTGCTTCTCTTTAACAGTGCTTTCAGTTGTGATGGCAGTAGACTCATCCTATCTTAAAGCCAAATCTAAGTCCATCAACCGAAGAGCAATCTCCACACATCCTGCTTCTACTTCTTGTAATTATTTCCATTCAAAGTTTCAATTGCTAACAGGTTGAATGAAGAGGAACTGACAACTGATTGTTCAGAAAAGGTTAGTGAAACTTATTTAAGATACCATATTGCATAAATACATTTTACCTTTGCGTTAAAATTTAACATGCATCGATTATTTTCCTTATTGCATAACCAACACATAAAATACTATGTAACTAAAAGTTTTCTAGACCTTTATGGCAGAGGACCATTCAAAACCAAGCTGTTTAGATATTGTAATGCACTAATCTTAAGATGAACCCGAGTAATAATTAACTTCCTTCAAAAAATTGCATTTGTCTATTATAATATAAAAATCACAATTATGGCCTACTGTTTAGACAATGCACTTTCGTGAAAAAGTTCAAAAACAAATTCTTTAAACCCAGACCAAAGCCGTATTTGTTTTCTTGCAGTCTATACTTTAACAAGCTAGACTTTAAATCTTGTTTGTATATAGAATTAATTGATGCAAGTTACTAAATATAAGCTAAGGACAAGACACATCAAAAGGTATACTCAGCCACCAAAAAAAAATATTGAAAAAGGAATTCATACTAGCAATTGAAAACCAAGTATTATCATGAAGTATCAGATTACCGATCGATAGCTAATTTTGAGAATATTATCTTCAGTAATAACCAAAATGATAAGGTTTATTTGTTAAAGATGTAGTTTTGGGTCTGTTTACTTTATAACTTGGTTTTAATTAAAACTATTAGTTTAATTTAGTATTTATTATCGAACTCTAAGCTTGTAGCCATTAGCTCTGATACCAAATATAAGAAGTAAACAAACTTCAACTTTTAGCATACAAGCAAAGAATTACATCATGTTATGAAACAAAATAACCAAAATGTGGAGACAATACTTGATTATGAAACCATTGTAGCTACTGGCGAACCAATTAAGTCAAGAAGGTCTTCTACTCTCACAAAACTCTATGTCCACACTAGTAATAGGAACTAGATCAACATAAAATGAACCTATAATCTTAAAAGTAGGGAGCTTCTCTTTATATTTAATATAAGCCTATCCAATCCCCACCTATTAAAGGATTTTAACGGCAATCACAGTATCAGATAAGAACATATCCTATCTATAGCTTACTCAACGACTTAGTAGTTCTCTTAATTAGGATAAGCAGTTGGTTAAATATATTAAGACTCTATTAAACTATGTCATATTAAAAATATGTAACACTTGTAATCAACTAAGCCGATAATATTTCTTACACTCCGTCCTTCAACAAGCGCACTCAGATTGCGGGACTCGAGCATGTTTTTAAGAAATACGAGATGAACGATGAGGTGTACCCAAATTTGTGAATTGTAGAGAAACTATTTTAAGAAGAAAATAAGATATTCATTATTCAGATACTAAATAAAGCAATGCCTCTCATGCAATAGGCATGCCCTTTCATACTACTGCCATGTGTCAATGACCCCAACAACAATAATACCATATAGCTAATACCGAGTAACAAATCTGTATCACAATACTACAATTCATAGCCTAATAAGACAACACAATAAATACTAATAAAAGATGGGTGAGCCATCAATCAAATCCACACCCCCAAGAAATAGCATGTCCTTAGACTGCAAAATCTGAAAAGCATTCTTGAATGGAAGTTGTATATTTCCATATGTAGAATCCTCAAGACAGAAGCCTTGCCATTGAATCAACCAACGGTTGACTAGTACATTGTGTCTCTTAACTAGGGACAAGGATGGGAGTGCTAGTGCTATCTATGGGAGGCAAAGTGGAAGAAGGCACTATATCTCGCCCGAACTTAGCCTTAAAGTAGTGATATATGGAAAACGAAATGAATTTTTGAGGATGGAGTGAGCTATAAATGATTAGCAATAGAGCAAGCTCCGCTAAATCTTGAAATGGACCGTAGTAATGTGGAGTAATGTTAGTTTCAATATTTGTATTGGCAATTTCCTTGACAAAATAGTTTGTAATCATTTTATATTTGAATCTCACGTAAGCTCTAGACTAAGTTAGGATCATTTGAGTGTGCAATGAAGACTACACAGCTGGTTCTACATCTCACATGCCTAAGGTGATACTCATACCATGCATTTCATGCAACATCATATTTTTTACACAATAGTGCATGTTTTGACTAGTCTATGACATATCATACAGTACACTTTTCTGGCAGGGGAACTGCACATACTATCTTGTGAATATTAAGTGCTCCCACGTGAGAGCCTTTTATGTAGGTCACTCTCCTAAATGGGTATTTGCACGTGTTTGATTTTCTGACTTCTTATGATTGGACTTTTACTCTCCTCATTTATTCTCCAGCCCATATCATCTTTAATGGGTTTTTATTTTGCACTATTCATCATCTTCCCCAAATCTTTTTTCTGAAAATGGAAACTTTCCCAAAACAACTCAACCCCCTCTCCCACATGATACTTTGGATTCCCTTTGGCATATTCTGCTATGAGCTGTCCTGAAAGTTTGTTAGGACTTGAGCCTATTATTGGTTGCCATGTGGAATGGTGTGGGTGTGCGTGTGTGACTGCTGCTATAGGATATGGGTAGCCCTTCATTCTCTTTGTCTCACACATTTTTGGAATGTTTTGAGTAGCCTTTGAGCTGAGTTTTTGGTGAGACCAAATGGGTATTTTATTTTTCAAGAGTTGAACAGTTTTTCTTTGAAAAGTTTCTTGTATTCATCTCTTGATTTGTTTTTTACTAAAAACTAAATGGGTTTTGTGTATGAGTTTTGTATTGCTTTAAAAACATAAACACATCATTCTAGTTTTTAGATTTGGGTTTGTATTGGCTTCTTCAAATCTTGTTTGTTTGAAGGAGTTGATCTTGTTCACCCAAAAAATTTGCATCTCACTTTCATATCTTGAAGATCCACAAGCAAGCTACAAATGGGGTGTTACGTGTTGATGATAGAGGATTGAGCTACCAACAACGTAAATGACTCTTGGCTTGTTGGTTGATGGTTGCACAAAGTGGGTATACTAGCTGCTACTTAGCTTTAGAATAAGTAAATGAGCTTGTATACTAATATAGACTTTGTATTGAACCTCAACATATTGGATTGCCCGGTTAGCGGATAAGACCCCTAGTTTTTTAACCCTTTAAGGTTTTTCTGGGTGAACAACTTGTGTATCTCTTCCTTGTGATTGTTGAGTTTATTTGGGTCTTATACAGCTTGTGTTTATTTCCTTGGTATATGGTATCACACTTTGACTTATGGTTGATTATATAGCATCTGATGAACTGAATATAATCTAGCATCTCACATCTCACTTTAGCTGTGGCTAGCACTGAGATGTCTATTTTGATGGATCCTTGAGTGCCTAGGTAGTCACTCCTCACATGAATACTTAAAATGCTAGCTGGTTATGTTTCTTGAGTTGTGCATCTGTCGTGCAGACGTAAGTGTGTTTGATTGGTTCAGTCTTGTTAAATAGTTTTAAAGTTGGGTTTGATCAGTGATCATTGTTTTACTTAGGTGCTTTAGGGTGTTAAAGCACTTTATACCAAACTTCAAGTAATTTTGTGACAGGTACAAGCTTGAATAGACTATTGGCGATATGGTTGCAATTTGAGGTAAACCCAATATCCCACAGCAAAAACCCTCTCTATTCAGTGCTTGTCAGCATATTGTTTCATTTGTGATTGAGACAATTGCAAATTTGACTTAAGGAGAGTCAAAAGAGTATCATGATCACAAAAAGCGAAGTCAATTTGATGCACTAAAGTGGAACCAGGTAGGTAAGCAATGACGACAAGAGAAGGATACCCATAAAACGCTTCAAATAGGGTCATCTTGATAGAGGAATGATAGGTAGTCTTCCACCATTCAGCCTAAGGAATGCCAGAACCCCAAGTAAAGGGTCAATCCCCAACATAATAGCAAAGATAGTGTTCAATGGTGCAATTAACGACCTCTATTTACTCATTAGATTGAGGGTGACATGCGGTGCTGTGGTATAAGCGAGTACCTTACATTTTAAAAAATGATCCCAAAAATTGCTGAGAAATATTGGGTCTCGATCATTGACAATTGTGCGAGGTAGCCCATGTAGGCAAAACACTTATTTAACAAAGAGCTCAGCAACTTGCTTAGCACTAAAATGATGAGCCAACAAACTAAAATCGGAGCATTTCATCAACCAATTGATCCCCACAAAAATCACATTCTTCCCAACAGAATTGGGCAAGCCTTCAACAAAGTGTTGGATTTAGCTTCAACTCACCTGCACTCAAACACTCAAGAATAACACCAAGAGTATAAAGAAGAATTGCAGAGGAAGATTGAAAAATAAACAGAGAGAGTTTTTGGGGTTTTAACTACAGTTTGTGGTTTATCTTTTCATATTTCGTATATATCAAAAAAATATGCTTAGGATAGCTACCTAAGACTTGAGTGAAACACCAACCACACACAACATACTCATGTGGCTTTATATTAATTAACACTAAAAGTCAAAGTAATATTAACTTTTACAAAATACTTAACAACTAAGGTAGGGTAGTTAAGTAAAAGAACATTAACTTTAACACTCCCCCTTAATGCCTTGTTGCTTAACTCCCAAAAGTCCTCTGAGGTACTGCAACTTGTCTTTTGACAAGGCTTTAGTGAATATGTTTGAAACTTGATCTTCAATTTTGCAATACTTAATCTCATTATCCTCCACTGCATCTCTAATGAAGTGATGCTTGATAGCTATGTGCTTGGATTGACTATGGTAGACAAGATTTTTAGTCATAGCTATTGTACTTTGTTATCACATAAGATTGGAGTTGCTACTCCTTGTTTTTCACCAAAGTCTTCTAGGATTCTTCTCAGCCACATTGCTTGAGAAGTTGCCAAAGATGCAGATACATACTCTGCCTCTGCAGTAGACTGAGCAATAGTTTGTTGCTTCTTGGATGCCTGAGAGAATATGCCTGTTTCAAAATAGAATGCATATGCAGAAGTGCTCTTCAAATTATCTACACTACCTCCCCAATCACTGTCACAAAATCCAAATAACTTTGGCTCAATATTTTTTTCATACATAATGCCAAAGTCAATTGAACCTTGAATATATCTCAACACGCTCTTTGCTGTCTCAAGATGTATCTAAGTAGGCTTGTGCATAAATCTTGGTAATAGACGAGCAGCATACATGATGTTTGGCCTAGTAGCAGTTAGGTAGTGAAGGCTTCTAACTAAGCTTCTATATGGAGTTGCATCTGCTTCCTTACTTCCACCTTCTTATTGAAGTTTTTCATTGAATACCAAAGGAGTAGCTACAGGATTGCAACCTCTCATTTTGAATTTTTCAAGTAGAACTTTTGCATATTTCTTTTGAGAGATAAAAGTTCCATTCTCATTTTGACTGATATCAATCCCCAAAAAATGATGCAACAATCCCAAGTCACTCATTTCATATTTTTCCATCATCTCTTTCTTAAATTGCATGATCAAATTATTATTACTTCCAATAAACACTAAATCATCAACATAAAAAGAGACAATAAGCATATCAGAGTTACCTTCAGTCTTTGTGTTAAAGTTGGCTCATTTTTGCTTCTTTGAAATCCTTTCTTGATGAAATAGGAATCAATCTCCCCATACCATGCTCGAGGTGCTTGTTTCAAGGCATGGAGAGCTTTCCTCAGCTTATACAACTTCATATCTTCTCCTCTTACAACAAAACCTTGAGGTTGGTCTACAAAGACCTCTTCACTCAAGACTCCATTCAAGAAGGCAGACTTCACATCTAGCTGGTAAAGAAACCAACCCTTTTGAGCTACTAAGGAGATTAGAGCCCTTATTGTATCAAGTCTAGCCACCGGAGCAAAAGTCTCATTGTAGTCAATTCCAAGTTGTTGCAAGTACCCTTTTGCTACAAGGCTTGCTTTTTTCCTTTGAATGAAACCATCAAGGTTGAGCTTTGTCTTATAGATCCATTTCACTCCTATGACTTCTTTGTCTTTAGGTCTGTCCACCAATTCCTAAGTTGAGTTTTTCTTGATAACAAAGATTTCTTCCTCCATAGCTTTCTTCTAGACTTCACTCTTGATTGCTTCTTCAAAATTTTCTAGTTTAGTAACACAAAAGTTACAGCTTGCATAGACATCACTCAAACTCCTCATTCTTATTGGTGTCAAACTAGGAGTTGAGGCTACAGGAGAGTTTGATTGAGGACTAGCAGTTGGGGACTGCTGAGGATTTTCTTGCCCTATCTCAGCTGAATTTTCTTCATCTTCTCTGAATTTTGCAGATTGCCCTTGGTTTGAGTTTTGTTTCCAATCCCATGAGGCCTTCTCATTAAAGAGCACATCTCTACAGATCACAATCTTCTTTTTCTTAAGATTGTGAAGTCTATAGCCCTTTGTTTGATTGCTATAACTCACAAATACACATTTGTCACTTGATTCATCAAGTTTTGTCTTAGCTCTTTTGGAGTAAGAGCAAAACATATGCAGCCAAACACTCTAAGATGATTCACTGAGGGTTTTCTGCTACTCCATGCTTCAAAAGGTGTCATGCCTTCCACTGCTTTTGTTGGACATCTATTTAACACATAAACTACAGTATGTACTGCTTCAGCCCAGAAAGATTTAGGCATCCCTTTTTCATGTAAAATAGAATTTGCCATTTCTACAATTGTCCTATTCTTCCTCGCAGCTATTCCATTTTGTTGTGGAGTCTAGCCAACACTCAATTGTTTTTCAAGTCCTATGTCTTCACAGAATTTCCCAAACTCATTTGAGTTATATTCTCCCCCTCTGTCACTTCTTAAGACTTTGAGTAGTTTTCCACATTGTCTTTCAGCCATAATTTGAAACTTTTTGAAAACAACAAACACTTCTGACTTTTGTCTTAGGAAATAAACCCAAGTTTGTCTTGTGCAGTCATCTATGAAGGTAAGAAAGTATCTATTTCCTGCTTGAGCAAGAGTTTTCATTGGCCCACAAACATCTGTGTGTACTAGTTCCAGATGTGATCTTGCCCTCCAAGTCTTGCATTTTGGAAATGAAACCCTATGTTGCTTTCCTAGTGCACAACCTTCACATACATTAGTCACTTCTTGTATTGTAGGTAGTCCATGCACCATTTCTTTTCGTTGTAGGTCCTTTAAGCTTTGAAAGTACAAATGTCCTAGTCTCCTATGCCATAGCCAACAGTTGTCCAAAACATCTACTTTTAATGCCAGATGTTTTCAGTATTGAATGATTGAGGAAAGCTTATGTTCTTCTCCATTTTGATCTTTGTACCACCATGGCAAGTATCTCCTTTCTCAAAAATCTTGCAAGAATTCTCTTCAAAGTGGATATGGTATCCATGTTCAATAAGTTGACAGCACTTAAGAGATTTTGTTGAAGTTCTGGAACCAGCAACACATTCTTGGTGAATTTTCTACCTTTGTTTGTTCAATTGCAAGTGTGCCTTTTCCTCTTGCGTCTACTAATGCCCCGTTTCCCATCTTCACTTAGGAGACCATTGAGGTATCAATGTCTAATAGGATTGACTTGTTTGTTGTCATGTGATTGCTACAGCCACTGTCCAGAAACCAAACATTGTCATTGTTCTACACCGTTGATGCTTGACACGCATAAAACATATTTGCTTCATTGCCTTGCTCTTCAATTAAGTTTGCTTTCTGATTACCTCTGAGCCTACAATCTTTCTGAATATGCCTAAAATTATTGCAATTATAGCATTTAGGCTTGCCCTTGAACCAACACTTGTCTTCTGTATGACTCATCCTGTTACATATCTTGCGTTTTGTTTGAGAAGTATTACTTTCAGTATTTGTTTTTTTTTTCAAAGTTATTCTTCCCTGTCCATTTTTTATTTTTTCCCTTCCAATTCTTTCTACCTTTTGAGGATTCTGATTTGACTTGATAAGAACTTGGTTGTTCTTTTCCTTTTCCTTTTAAACCTACACTAAGAGATTGAAAAGCATTCTCAGCCGAGTCTTCAACATGTCTATCCAGTCTTTGATGAAAGGCTCTAATTGATCTCTTCAATTCTTGAATAGTTAATGTATCTAAATCCTTAATCTCTTCAATGACACTAACAATAGAGTCATATTTTTTAGATAGGCTAATTAGAATTTTCTCAACAATTCTTCGATCTGTAATCACTTCACCATAAGACTTCATTTGATTGATAACATCAATAAGCCTAGTGAAATAATCTTTAGTAATTCATCTTCTTTCATTCTAGCATATTCAAAATCCCTTCTAAGAGATTGAAGTACTACAGATCTTACCTTTGTATATCCCCTGTACTTTTTCTCTAATACATCCTAAGCCTCTTTGGCCTTTATCTCATTACTGATTCTTGGAAAGATATCATGTGATAGCCCTAATTGAATAAGATGAAGAGCTCTAGCATCTTTCTTTATAGGATCTTCTAATAGTGCTTCTTTTCTTCATCAGGTTCTTCAAACCCAACATCTACATATTTCCAAAGACCATGAAAGATAAAGAGAGTTCTCATCTTGACCCTCCAGTAGTCATAGTGATCACCATCAAAGATTGGAGAAGATAGGTTCCGATCATTGTTGCTATTTGAGGATGCCCAAACTGATTTGATCAGACTAAGCTCTGATACCAACTGTTGGATTTAACTTCAACTCATCTGCACTCAAACACTCAAGAATAGAACCAAGAGTATAATGTAGAATTGCAGGGGAAGAGTGAAAAGTAAACAGAGAGAGTTTTTGAGGTTTTAACTACAGTCCGCAGCTCACCTTTTCATATTTCATATATATCAAAAAATATTCTTAGGACAGTTGCCTAAGACTTGAGTGAAATACCACCCGCACACAACATACTCATGTGGCTTGATATTAATTAACCATACACTAAAAGTCAAAGTAATATTAACTTTAACAAAAAAAACTTAACAACTAAGATAGGCTAGTTAAGTAAAAGAACATTAACTTTATGACAAAGTGCACAGAAATGTCAAACCAAGCATCCTTAGGAATACATAGGGGAGCTGATAGGGATGGGTGATTGGGTGGACACGAAATAGAAAGAAAAGATAAAAAGAAAGGAAAAAAATAAATAGAAATGATTGGGGTTGGAGCTTTTTGGAATTAGGGTTTGGGCAATTGAGGTTTCATTTGAGATTTGACTTAGGTTTTGTTTATGACAGGACCCTCCCCGAATTCCACCCTTGAACTCGGAGTGATCCTGCGGGAATCCAATATCAAGGAAAATTCTACCGAAAATTCGGCAGAACCTCCCCTGAAATTGGACTAACCCTTTTCTCCATGAGACCTGCAAATACACTTCTAAGCATTTACAGCTCCTCTACCGCAACCAAAAGGGGTCTCTGACCCAACAAATTCAATCCAACTGATTAAATATTCAAGAGTTATTAAGCTTGGCTACAAAATTTCGCTAAGAAAAATAAGGTTTACCAAAAATAACTAAGTGCCTACAAAAAACCACTATGCTCGCTAAATTTCCTCGACGTCTTTGGCCCGACCGCTTCCACCACTACCACTTGGGGGAAATTTTTAAACAACAACAAGGAATAAATCTAATGAGTTAACTCAGTGAGTGGACATAAACCAAAATAAGCGATTACAAACTTTTACTTTCGAATTCCTTAAAATTTCGCAAACTTTCCTTAGAAATCCCCCAGTTTAAAATAACTTTCATAAAAATCCACTGAACATTCTGTTTTAAAAGTCCGCATCTGAAATCCGTTTTGAAAATTCTGATAAATTGATAAAACTAGTCAGCTCCCAAAATATTAAATAAGAACTGAAGTTTTGTATCGACCAAGAATTATTTTGTAAATTTCTTTGATAAGGAAATCTCTGACCCAACTGTTACCCACCGAACTTGCCGTACATGCGCAGGGCCTACAACCTGCCGTACGCATGCAGGGCCAATATCCTGCCATACATGTGTAGAGCCAGGGTCTGTCATACACATGC
>QANT01008613.1:0-53321 GCA_003254885.1 Purshia tridentata
TTTTACTTACATCGTGAGACATTTGCACCCATTGTGGTCACATTAAAATTTTCTCGTCAAGTGAGAGTCCACACCACACAGTGAAGTCCTAGATTATTCTAGGCACATAAAATACAAAAATATTTGGGTCACTCCACCTCTCGAAATTATAATTTCGGCAATGTTGACGCATAATCGGAACCGTTCACATTTTAGATCACCTATTATAGATCATCTATACAAAAAATCAACTTAATCGGAAATCATTTGGTTATATAATTGTTGTCAATTAAATAGAAAAAATGAATGGTTTCGAATTAAAAAATAATTTTCTGACCAAACTGTTGATTTTTTCTATTTAATTGACAACAATTCTATAATTAAATGATTTCTGATTAAGTTGATTTTTTGCATAGATGATCTATAATAGGTGATCTAAAATGTGAACGATTCCGATTATGCGCCAACGTTGCCGAAATTATAATTTCGAGAGGTGGGATGACCTCAGTGACCCAAAAATTGTTCCATAAAATAACTTAAGCAGAGTAAAAGTTTTCTCTCAGCCCAGCTCAAGGAGACAGATTTTCGGTAAAAGGACCATTTTACTTATTTTTGACTGGGATTGTAATGTAGGTAGGTGGCACACCCGCACCTCAAAAGAATCCAAAGCAACCAATCCCAAACAATATGACATAATGGGATCTAAATCCTCTGCTTGTTTTTTTTTCGGGACATAAACAAGACAAGACAAGTAAAAAATCTAAGATTTATGTTACGTTGTTAGAACGTTAATAATTCCTTTGATATGTTATATTAGGTTGATAATTTGATAACATAATACACATTTTATTAACTTATTACATGTATCTGTTTTTTACATATATATATATATATATGTAACTCTCTCTCTCTCTCACTCTCTCTCAATAACAATGAAAGAGATTATTTTGTTATTAAGAATACTTTTTCTTTTTATCTTGGGGAAAAGACATAACAGTAAGAAAAATCGGCGTGCGTGTGAAGAAGTTAATAACTTAAATAAATTTATAAAATAAAATGATAACCATGTGAAATACAAAGCTCTCTGCTAGATATCCACATAATTATATCATGTTGGCTGTTTCCTTGGATATGTCGAATAAATGATCACATAACTATGATTTCACTCAAATTGATGTCCCGCAATGTGTTTCTTAGTATTAAGTAATCTAAAACTTACCTGACATAACTTGAACAAGTACTCAAGATTTTTAGACTAAGGGCCCAAAAGACAAGAAAAGAATAAGCTAACATAAGTTGGTAAAACAAATTTACTGTTTTACATACAAAGGCTTAACAAAAATCTTTCAGTGATACATCAATGATCAAGAAACCATATGGGAGAATGCAATTGTAATTATCTCAACTGTGCAAAACCCACTCTCCATGCTCCAACGATGCATAATAAACAGACATAACAATTCCCATTGAAATATGGTACATTAACATTTGAAAATGAGTAACAATAAACGTGGTAACAATCACTCTACGGCCTTATTCTGTTTATTTCATGCTCTTACTCGCATGTGAATCATGGCACTCGTATTAAACCACGGTTAGGACCAACTGCTGATGCTCGGTGATCCCAGCCAACTCCAAGAAGAAGTTCCAGATTGATGAAAGTGATTTATGTGATGAATGCTCTCTCATGTTCAACTGCATTGATGCTTCATCTTCCAAGTATGGCACAACATACTTTTTCATGTCGCTTTTAGAGATGTCCAGATGATTCCCTGACACATTTATGAACTTAACTTTTCCAGCTTCATCCAAGGTTTTCAAACCAATCCAGTCTTCGGTGTACAGCTTGGTCTGCATGGAATGAAACAAGTCATACAATTGAACTTCATTAACTAATTGAATTACGGGGTAAACGAAAGAAACTTTCTGAGTGTTGTATAGGATAATCTGGAGATACTTGAATAATGTTACCTCTTGCGCTGACAAAATAGGATCAAAGGCCCCATCTGGGTAATATCCAAACCAGGAGGTCTCCTTGGGTATCAATATAGTGTCTTGTTCAAACTAATCATGAATTCAAGGAAAGAGAGAAGTTAGAATTGCAAATTAAATCATTTCAAGTGGGCCACAAATAGTTATATCTCTAAACCTCACCATAATAAGCACCAAATTCTCTAAGCTTGCAAATCGTTCCTTATATGTGAAATTTCTCGTATTAATTTTTTCATTGTTCAGCTTCGGAAGAAACCTACACCCTTTTAAGTAGTTAGCAATGTCCTGTTGAACAAAAAAGTTGATAAAATTTAGCTCTTAGATCCGGGAAATGTGATTGAAGCCATCAACTGAAATGATATTTAATGTATGGTTGCAACTGAAACAGGTCTAAGATGTTATATGTCAACTAATCATTTCATTCCACAAATCCCTATGAAATAATCCAGGCTCATATTCCACGATAAAAAGTAGGAAAGAAGTTAACTTCTAATCTTGTATAAATGGTTTATTACTAATTCCTAGTACACCTTTCTGTGGGATTTGACTATCATGAAGTTTGTATGGCAAACTTTTAATGAAAGAACCTACACAGTAGATCAACTTAACAAAATATCCTTCAAGCTTTATTTCATATTTATTAATATATATCTTTCAAGCTGAACTGAGGTATTATACTCACAGTAGGGATTTTAAGATAACCACTTGGAGCCAAATGTTCCTGCAAACCCATAAAAGATAGGCATCTTAAATCGCATGAATTGCCAACAGAGATAAAATAACAAGAAAACTTTACCACAATAATCTCAACAGAGAAACCATTTTATTGAGGCAAATGTTACTGGCATTGTCTTTAATTTCACATAGTACATATGCATTTCACCTTATTAAGAAACTTACATACAAAAAAATAAAACATAAAAATTCATTCTTGGAAGCTCAATAAAATTTAAACCTGGATATAGCTGCTGTAGATCTCTGACTTGATTAAATTGTCCAGAAGAACACAAATCCATTCAGACTGCAAAAAGCAAAGCATGTCAAACCATGCTCCAAAAACTCTCTCTCTCTCTCTCCGGAAACATGGACAAATAAATATATCATTAAGATACTAACATATTCAGTGTTAAGTTAATAACAGAATAAATATTTGATATTACTTATTGCCACAAAACGATATAATATATCACTAACATACAAGTTAAATGTTCCAAAAAGAGAGAATTTTTGTTAAAACCAGAGGAAAAAGCGGAAGAAGCACATACTCCACAAAATGGAATAGAAGCGGTACCAGCATGGGGACCAGCTAGTGATATAAAATTTTTAACCTGTTTCACATTTAAATAAAGAACAGAAAATTAGTAATTTAGGAAATTGATTACCTGACAAAAAGTCAGCAGAATGTAATAATAAAGGGTGCTACAAGGTAAGAATGAATGATTATAACCATGTCCACCCCAGCGGGAAATATAAAGGTAAAACATTGATGAAGATGATAGAAACTAATCAGTTAAGTGTGAGCTGTTTAAAACATAATGTGTTAGGCACACACAAACTTCTCACTACAGTCAACACATTATCCTTTTAATCCGTTTTATGCTAATTAGTAATTATTCCTAAAAAACAACATATAACATACTGTGTTAGGTACACACAAACTTCTCTCCATTTATAGCATACTGTATCATCATGTACAAAAGAATATATGTAAAAGTGCCAGTGCATACATATAAATATTGATAAAGAATAATGTTTTCTTAGGAAAAAGAACAGAGAAGGCATATATATTGTCAAATTAGTTCTTACAGGAGGTGCCCTGTCACAAAATTCAATTACTCCTCGACCTACCAAGCTACCCTGTGAAACAAAAGGAATGTGGAATATGTTATCAACAACTAAACCATCAGACTGAAGAAAAGCTTTCGAATAGTAAAAAACTAAATGGATAAACTAGAATGACAGAACGCAATCTAATCATTAAAAATCCTACAAGGCAACTAAAACTTATAAAGTTTACATGTAGATTGCTCCACCTTTCACAAAGGCAATTACAAAATCATTATCATTAAACTGCATTAAAACTGACCACAAAGTTTGAAGAATGTTGGGTGTTCTTCAACTTTTGTGACCAGGCAACATATTTGCAATCATGGGTCCAAGTACTTCATCATAATTGCAAAGTAAAAACAAAGAAGAAGAATGCAAGGAGAGAACATCAGCAATACATCATAGTCTTGTTAAAAAAAATCCCTCACGAACTCATCAGCTGAAAGTTGAAATGGACACAGGTGAAGGTCTTTCTTTTTAAAAACAAAAAAGCTATACAATTCTTATATTCGTATGACAAAAACATAAGAAGTTTCACATGGTCCAAAGATGGAGAAGAAACATCATATAGCAGCAGATGATGAAAGAAAAACATGAGTGGGGAAACAAATCCCTTTTACAAACCCTATCAATCACCTGAGAAAGTCCAACCATGTTGTAACCCTCACTTAATTCACTTATATTTTTCACCTGTAATTGACATGGGAGCTTGTTAAGAAAGATTTTATAATTTAACTTCCAGAATGAAGAATTAAAATGTATTACCAAACTATTTCACCACCTTCTCACAAGCAATGGACGTCTGCAAGCAGAAGAATAACAAATAAGTTTCAAAAACTATATGTGAACATTATCGATAAGAAGCACTCCTCATACTATTTAGTTCAAGAGTCACCTGTTCCAATAAGGGCATAGTCCAGGAATCCCATGATCCATCCCCAATTTCTCTACAGAGTAAAAGTATAAGAGTACATTCAGAAACAGGACTTGTGTAAATCAAGGACTACATGTTAGCCTGATCAGAAGTTCACAATTTAATGTAACAAAAGAGAAGCAAACAATAAGCAGTAAACTTCGCAAATTGATAAAAAGTTTACATAATATTGATACATATTACAATTTCTTACATAGTGTTCTTATTGTGAGATGTTTAGTTTATTAAACAATAGTTGAACACCCTTTGACAGCAGACTAAGCTAAGTTTTGACAGACAGTTCTGTTTTAATGAGAACAGACTTGCCAATGCCCCACATCAGTTCAGGTGTACATTCTTTTTGTTCCTTAAGGAGGTTCCTCCTGGGATCAGAAAGTTTGAGTGCTCCTTTCTGATTAATGTTTTGGGTTTCAATTTTGTTTGGTTAAAATAATGCAAAGTATTTGTGGTGTACAAGCAGCTTAGGGGTAGTGTGGAACGTGAATTCTTGATCTCTAGTGTATACTTAGAGTTGGGATATAATCAATAAAGAATAAGATGTTCAAATTTAACAAAGATATAGTAAAACAAATTTTTAATTGCATACATGCAATAACCTTGAGAACCAGACCAGTTGCTTAAGAGCTCAGTAAATTTTGTGACTCCTCGGTTGCTGCATTTATCTCCAATTCCTGTCAATAAATACAAATAAAATCCCAGGTTTTTAATAGTGAAACTAACTTCCCAACATCCTGTAAAAATATAATTGATTCTACCATCAGAGAGTCTAAGAGACAAAGTCCAAGTATGTTTTAGAAGCACAAAAAATTTTCAAAGAAAAGTTTTAATTACTGAATTGATTCAGAATCCCAAACAGTCAGATTCTGGAAGGTAATTATTGAAAGCAGATGTATAATGATATTATTTAGTTTTCTAAGTGAAAGGAAGAAGTAAAGAACAAAGTCACTGACAGAGTTCTTTGATAACTTGTCAGTCTCTATAGCGTTGTAATATCTGAGATATGTCTATAATCAGCAACGTTTGTATGATCATTAAAGCATGCATATGAGAGTCTACTTCTTCACAGTACCAACTAATTCAATCTGTCTGCTTTTCTCTGCCTTTGTTTAAGACAAACTTGCATGGATATGATAGCTACCAAACTAGATACATGCAGTTTTGAAGAATAATCTTTCTCATACAATTTTACAGCTTCGCAGTTACTTAGGAAACAAATAAGACCAAAAATTTATACCCTCTTGTTTGCCTATTGTTTCTTAGCTGCTAAAGAAGACGAAACTTAAAAGCCAATTTTCCACAGATATAATTCCTCCGTACACTATTTCACATCAAAACATAGCTAAACTGTTAATGATCTTATGAAGGATGAATTCATTTCATCCTCCAATACTAATAACTTTCCAAGCAAAGGGTAATAGTAAGCAAAACCTGACAAAAGAGCATAGCATAGTGAGCATCAACCCAAATGGAAAAAGAAAATTGATAGATGCCAGGACTGGCACTCGGAAAGGGAAAAGAAAACCTAGTAGTGTCACAGAAATAAAAGCAACTAAACAGCAGAAAATAATCACTTCTCTCATTAAAAAAATTCCAACTTTATCATTGCACTGTTTGTTCATATCCGCAAAAACAGAAGGTACCAACAAAATTTAATGAAAAGATATTACAAGGTGCAAAACCCATAATTGAAAAAAAAAAAAAAAAAAAAAAAAAANAAAAAAAAAAAAAAAAAAAAAAAAAAAAAAAAAAAAAAAACAAGAAGATGAGAAAGATTACCATGGAAAACAATGAAAGGAACAGAGTGTGTTAGTGGGATGAGAGTGATGGTGAAGGAGAAGATGCAAATGATTCGAACTATAGGAGAAGCCATTGCCGTGAACTGGGTTTTGCTTATAGTTGCCAAAAAAGCTTTGGGGATTTTGGAGGGGTTAAAACTCGGGAGTCCTATGACTGTGGGTGGTGTACTATCCCTGGGAACATGTTTTTTCTTTTCTTGATAACAGAGAGAAATAGAAGGTTTGATAGTCTGTAAACAAGTCGCCAACTACCCTTCTTACTTACAGCTGACTACTATATTGCTATAAATAGAGAGACCCACTTGATTTCGTCCTTTTTCCCACCCCATCCAAATGTCATCCTAATGTAAACATTTGGCCATTTTGGTTCTATTTTAAGGATGAAAAATGTTTTCTTTCCTTTTTTTTTCCCCTTTCAAAGAATGCATGAAGTAATCAATGCTTCAATTTACATTATGTATCAATTATATATATATATATATATATATATATACACGATGATACAAAGAAGGGAAAAATATGATTTTGTTTTGTGTGTTTTACCTCAAAAACATATTTGGTGGATGTTATTTGTAATCTTTAAACAATTTTAATAAAGTCAAAATTTTAAATGAGAATAAATTATCCATTTGTTTTTTAAAACAATTTTGTTGGGGGATTGAATGACCATCTTATAGGTTTCTAAAACCAATTTCAATTTTTTTTTAGTACTTATTTGATTAAAAAAATTGAGAGTCACAAAATTTTAAGATTTGAACTTTTTGTTTATAATTTCTTTAAATTTCTATTTGAAAATTAAATTCAAGATTACATATATGATTTTGATTATTTTTATGTAAAACTTGTAAGTTTTAACAAATTATTATTTTCGATTTGAGAAAAATTTTCATTTTAGGTACAAAATATCCTAAGATTTCAAACAATATAAAACACATAGATCAAATACAGAATTTTAAAATCACATTGACAAAATATGTTCAGTAGGACGAAAATTGTTTTTTACCTTTCTTTTTTTGACTGAATAAAATAATGCAACATGTTCTCTTGAAGAAAATTATCTAAGGTCGATCCTTCTATATGGTTATTATTGATATATATTTATTCAATAGACAAGCTAATTCTTGTTTGGATTTTTTTTTTTTTGGTGGGAATTTACCCACAACACTGAATTTGGCATCTATGAACCCACGTGCAAAGTGCAAATATAAAGGTTGAATATGACTTACAGGTCTATAATAAAATGGGTTGGTGTGGAATCGATTTTTCAATAATATAAAAGATTACTTACACAAACATCTCTTGAGGTTTGATGTGTTTTCATATAACTCCTTGTATTTTTAAATTTTGTATACACTTTTTTCTGTATGCTTTCAAATATGCCCACTCCATTTCGTGCATTACCTTTGGTATTATTTGAGAAAGTTTTGGACGTGAAAATAATAGGGATATATTATTTTGGTTAGGATTATCATTTAGGTCTTGTTTTGTCATTTTTGAAATTTTTTATGATGGTGTCAACATTTTACTAACTGAAGGGGTTTCTGTGAAAAGAAATTAAACTTGAGGTGTGAAATTTGAAAATGCAGGGTTTATACCTTAGGGAGTGTTTGTGTAATTAACCCATAATATGATTGGTGAAGTACATATGTTCATCTTAGTAAAGGACTTCCATCTAAAAAAGGTGTTTATACACACTTATTTCAAATTCAACCTTAAACCAAACCATTTGCAGAAAGTGACTAGATTAATGAATTAAAAAAATAAAAAATAACTAATAATAATAACAACACAAATAAAAGCAAACTTTTTTTTTCCTGAAAATAAGTTTTCCATGTCATTTGAGATGGGAGCCCTACTCATTGTTGCCAATGGAGGGACTCAAATGGTTTTCTTTGGTGGGTTTCATGATGTGAGTGTGACAAAGAGGGTAGAATGGTTTAGCTTGTAGGTTTTTAAGTGGCCGTGTTGATGTTTTCTCCATAGTATGAGGTTGGGGACTCGTGGGTTTCCAGTTATGGATGAATTTTGGATGAAAATGAGGTAGAGAATGATTGAGACAATGTTGAGATGAGATAGGTTTTAAGGAAAAATTATTTGGTATCCGATACATCGTCACATAGTGTAACTAATTTAACGTGTAATGATATTATTGAACAATATATTATATTAGTAGGGAATAATTTTTACTATTATAAAGCCATGAGACACTTTTTGTGTTACAGGCTTACCAAATTTTAAATTCTTATAAATATTTTTCATTCAACTTAATAAATAAGGATATAATTGTAAAATGTAAAAATTAAAATAAAATTTTGAAAATAAAAAACACACCACTATCTTATAAGGTGGAGAAAGTGATGATAATTTATTAAAAAATAAAAATATAAAAAAGCTACATAACGTGTGCAGAGCACGTGCCAATACTTTAGTATTAATAGCATCCACTCATATTTGATACGTTAGATTGATTACACCATGTGACGATGTATTGGTTACACAAAATAATTTTTTGATTTTGAGTGAGTAGTTGGGACAATTTAGTCTTTAAAATGTGTTAATTTTAAAATTTTAAAAGTGTGACATTTTTGAGAAAAGCTTTTTATGCAAGTAAATGTGTCTTTCTTAGAAATTTTAATTTTTTATTATGGAAAAAAATATAAATGATCTGTTTGACTAATGTCTATACTAGGTTTCATATATTCAATTCAATGTATTATTGCTAAAGAAAACCATTATAATCCAATGTATATGAGCGGACAGAACAGAACATGTGAACTCATCAATCATCACTGGACAGTTCAGATAAAATATCATTGGTCCCACGTGAGGGTCATGTTTGATCACATCCGACACCACATTGCTGATTGGACCGTCTTCAATAGAGAGAGAGAGAGAGAGAAAGAGAGAGAGAGATAGAGAGAGCTGAGAGTGTGTGTGTGACTGTATGACTGTATGACTGTGAGAAAGGGAGCGAGAGAGTCCCACCGAGAGCTTTCTCTTCAAATAAACCAGAATTCGACACGTCTCACTTAACCTTTCACCGAGCAACGACGCTAAAGTGCGCCGGCGGTGATATGCTGTTCCTCGCTCTTACCCATTAAAGATTTTCTCAATCCCAGGTTGCTCTCTCTCTCTCTCTCTCTCCCTTCTGAATTTTTGTTTAGGGTTTAGGGTTTTATGTTTGGTATTGAAAACAGAGATTCTACGTGTGTCATCAATTTCTTTGTTGGTGGTTTGAATTTGCGGGCTTTTGATGTTAAGACAAAAGAGTCGTGGATTTCTTTCCTGTTTTGTTTTAAAAATTGAAACTTGGTGCCCCGTCTTTGGCTTTCTTCTTCTTTTTGGGTTTTCTCTATTTTGTTTAGTGGTTAAATCTATTGGGTCTTCTGTGTTCAATTTTGGCTTGATGTTTTGTTACCAGTGTTGAATTTTGTTCTTCAAAAAAGTTGGGGATTTCCTTTATTTCCTTTGGTGCTCAAAGCTGAGGGTGTTTGGTGTACTTGGCAGTTTAGTTTTCTCTTTTTTTTTTTTTTCCTTAACTTTGAAAACAGTATAGTTCCCACTTGTTTGTTTGTTTTTTTTGTTTCACCTGCTAAAATTTGTGGGTTTTCCTCAATCTATGTGGTGGTTAACTTTTGATATGCAAACCATAATACTTGAGTATGCATTTTCATAGAACAACTAAATGAAAAAAGAAAAGAGAAGGGGTAGGCAGTAGTGCGGGGGTTTCTCTAATTCATTTGATGATTTGTGTATTCATATGGCTGCAGTTATTATAGTTTGGATTGACATTAACATACATAGTTTTGAATTATTTTCTGATTACTAAAAGGAAGGAAACGATTTTGCGTGAATTTTCAGGATGGGTCCTGAATTGGAGCTGAACCCAAAGTCAGAAGATGCAATGGAAGTTTTAGTTGTTAAGGAGAATGGAAGTACCCCGCGAGACCCAGAACATAAGTTTATACCTTGTGTGAGTAACTACAAAGATAATATCTTTGACACGGAAGGTTCATTGGTTGGACAAACTACTGCATCAAATAGATGTGAGGATGAGGAGCTAAATATAACTGGTTCTACAAGTCCTGACAATGTTCAGATTGTTGAAAGTGAATGCTTGGATTTGACAGAGAATTCAAGTTCTTTTGGTAATACAATATCTGGGACAGAGAATGGTCTATTGTCAGATTCTGATGAAGTTGAGTCACACTTATGTGGAAATGCATCGGTGTCAGTATATGATGGATATTATGATGCCTTTCGAACAAGGTACGTTGTGGTTTGAATTATTTAATGTATGTCTTACTTAAGCTTGTCTATAAGGTAGAATAGTAAGATATGCAAACCTATGTTCATACCTTCCATACAATCTTAAAGGTAAGTGATTCTCTTGTTTGCATTTTAAAGCTTGTTCTAAATATTGATTCAATTTTAAAGTTCAATGTGATTTTTTCTGAATAAGTTTGTAAATGGGGTATCTCTTTTTGTTATACAAAAAAACCTTAGCCTGTATGACCTATTATTTTTGAATTTTCTTAGCTTGAGGCCTTGATAGAGAGAGATTTGGGCTGGCGTCATTTCTTTTAGTTGAATTTTTAGCCTGTTAATGTTCCCTTAAATGAATCTTAGGGATCAAAATCTAGGCCTGATTGGCAATTATGTGACCTGGAATGGTAGGAAAAAAGGCGATGGGACTAGAAGAATATTAACCTCTGCTTGCTGGATGGGGATGGGTTCATCTCTGTCATGAATCTCTGCTTATTAGATGATTTTAATCTCTGCTTACGAGATGAATATTAATCTCCGCATATGAGATGAATATTAATCTCTTTAAACTTTTTAGATATATAAAAGACCTTTTCCAGACCTATACACCCTTTTTATTTTTCTTTTTCTTCCTGTTCTTTTCAGTTTTTGCTTGGATGGAAGTATTGTTGGTTGGTGTTTGATAATGAAGGATGGTGGTGGTAGCGTTGGATGTTAAACTATGTGGGTTGTATTTGGGGATGGTTAACTATGGTGGTTGTGTTTTTGGATGTTTAACTCTTTATAAACAGTAGTTATCTTATTGTTCAACTTTGATTCAGTATCATCTGGTCACTAGTCTCGCCTTATCATTTGTGTTTGATTGTTTGTGATAACATTCTTTATTTTTTGACTTTGTGATCAATAGTTCAGTCTTGGTCAGGTGCATATGTTGAAGTTTTGTTAACACTTCCTTGAACATAAATTAGATTGTGAATCAACAAAGGCGGTTAAAAATTTATTCTGATTCAAAGGATGTAATTTCTTCGATCTTTTTAATGCTACTGCCCGCCATACTTGTTGTCATGGGTACATATTCCTTCTTTGTTTGACTGATTTTTTTTTTGTCAGATTGATGTGGTTTTATGTGTGTATTTATTTTCTAGGAAGAAAAAGTTGACTGTTCATTGGAGGAAGTTCATACAACCTCTTATGTGGCGCTGTAAATGGCTAGAACTGCAGATTAAGGAACTTCGGTCCCAGGCCCTGAAATATGATAGGGAACTTGCAGAATATGATAACATAAAGCAGTTTGAATTTGAAAGGTTCACAAGAGAAGGTTTTGATGCAAAGTCAATACCGTTTTCAACTCAAATTCAAAGAGATAGAGTCATGAAAAGGAAGAAAAGAAAGAGAGTTGAAGATACAACTGATATAGCGTCATATATGTCACACCATAACCTGTTCTCCTATAATGGTATGAAGTTCACAAATTTTGCTTCACGGAGTGTTGCCAACTAAAAGTCTGATTTGTGTTTATATGTTCTTTCTGCTTTTCAGAAAATAAGAGGTCTGTTGCTAATGCTGCTTCTATGGAAGATGATTTTGGTACTCTAGGTAGGCAAGGATATTGGTTTGACTTCAGTCTTTGGGGGGTGGGTGGGTTCTTTGCATATAAAAAATACATGTATATATGTGTGTGTTTTGTTTTTTATATGTATTATGTGTATCCTCAGTTGTTGGTTATATTATGTGTATCCTCAGTTGTTGGTTATATTATGTGTATCCTCAGTTGTTGGTTACTCTCTTTTCCTACCACTTAAATTCTTTGTCTGAGGAGTTTTTAAACTCCGATATGTTGAAAGTAAACCCTCTTAGTATTTATACAATAATTTGGACCAGTTTGTCTTATCATGAAAACAGTAGAAAGCCTTCTACCAAATTTGCATTTACTCCCATTATAAATACGTCAATGAGAATTTTTTCCTTTCTCCCTAAAGTGATATCTCGTAGTGCTTACCCCATCCTAGGAAACCAATCTGTACTGAACTAATTCTTTGCGTGTGCTTTGTTAGACAGAATCTTCTACTCTTAACTCTTGTGCATTTTGATTCTCAATTTTTTAACTGAAATTTTCTTATAGTATACATTAAATGAGCATTCTACTTATTCTCTGTCAGAAGTGTGAATTTGAAAGGTTAGACTTTGTCACAGAAAAGTATGGTCAAGAATTTAATATTACTATGTCAATTCATACATATGCTACATTTAATTTAAGCTCATTGCTATACTTTACCTCTAGTTTCTTAGATGTTGGAAGAGATTTGTAGATATAGAGCATTGTGCATTTCCTGGATCTTCACAGCATTTAATTTGTTCATTGGAAATTTTGAGACTTTGAATTGCCTTTTGGTTTTATGCTATATTGAAGTGTTGTGAACATATTAATTGTGAATGAAATGTTCTGTATATTATTGTTGATTGTTTAATTCTATTATATGAGCACACATCATGCCAATTTATTTTTTCTTTTTTAAATAATCTTGGTTCCCCTTTCTGTTTTTTTTCTCTCTCTTTTTTTTTTTTTATATAGCAGCAGGTAAAACTAGTTATGGCAATAAGGAGTTTGAGACAAATGATATATGGTCATCTCTTGAGTTCAGAGATGGTAATAGTTCCTTGGAAGATATTCTTTGGAAGATTGAAGTGGTACATTCACAAGTCTGCCTGTTGAAGACCCGAATTGACAAGGTGGTGAATGAAAATCCAGGAAATATTTCTTCCATAAACAAGTTCCAAGTACCATGTGATGCGTTGAAGGGCTCTGCTCAAAATCCTGCTTCTCCTCCTGAAAATGGAAATAGATTACTAGTTGAAACTCTGCCAACTGCATCTCAGCATATTGCTGACTGTAACATGGGAGATCTATGTTTGTCTAAGAGTGCAGTTCCAAGCCATGGAGAGCTGACCCCTGTTCCTGGTATGACTGGAAACACAGATCAGCCTCGGGTTGGTGGTATACTTGAAAATGTAAGTTTTTCCTTTATGAAATGTTTTAAATACTCTCATTTTCATTTGTTGGTATACAATTTTTGGTAATAAACTAATACTTATGACTGTGTTTATTGATATAGTATCTTTTCCTATTAATCCAGCAGCCGATATTCTATTTTCCATTTTTTTTTTATTTGTTCTTGAAAGTTGCGAATGATAATTTTAGAGGTTTGACATTTTTCCATTTTCTTCATTTCCTTTTGCCAAAATGATTGTTTTATGAAAGCTTGACTAATCTTTGGAAACTAATTGTCTCAACAATTGACATGATAAAGTAATCTTGTTGTAAAGACCACAGTTTGGTCTAATATCTTGGTGATTATTGAAGAACTATCTGTTACTTTTTGCTGTTTATGAGTTGACATAAATTAACTCAGTAACTTGCTGTTATTATTTCCCCCGGGCTGGCTAGGTTCAGGTTCAGGCAACAAAACTTACTGGGAAATGTTGAAACTTAGAATTTTTTGTTTCCATTAAAGCCTTTTAGCTGTCTCTAACATAACCCTTGAGTAGTGCTCAAACTCAAGGGGAGCTCGAGCATTGAAAAAATGGCTGAATGTCTTTAAAGAGCACAATTGGGGCTAGTTTTTCAAATCTCCAAAACTTACTATAGTTATTTCCCCGATTCCACCCCTCAATGTCACAAGGTGGTACCAAATGCCATGTTTTATATTGTCCTGTAATCATAATTAAAACCAAGTCTTGAAAATGTTTCTTTGGGATATGACCATCTTACTGAACCAACCATAAAGATGGTCTGTGTTCCTTTGTGTTGTACTGTGACACATTGTATGTTTGACTGATTTTTCCTTCTGTCTTCAGGCTGAGGATGGAAACCTTGTACCTAATGCAGTTAAGGAAGAGCCACATGATTTTGAAAAAGTTGAAGATCAGCTCATACAGAAGCCTCAACTATCAATTGAAGAGCAGAAAACCAATGTTCCTGTTCCGGTTTCGAAAACTCAGTTGCCCACAAAATCTAGTGCACCTAAGGTAACCCAAGAGTCTGTGTCAACTACCAGGACTGATTTCCCTTGGAACACAAGAAATCGGGGGAGGCGAAAAGCTGGCTCGTATAGGTGTATCCAGAAATCCTCAAGTTAGCTGGATTATAAGTGACTGTTAATTTTTTTTTCATATGATATATTTGTATATGCTGCTTATTCTGCTGTAAATGCTCTATCTCGATCTCTCACACTTGCAAATATTATTGTACATGCTGCTTATTTTGGCAAACACAATCCATCCTGGTGTATACATTAGTGTCCCGATTCCTGATTGATGTTTTCAGTAATTAAATTTGGGCATTATAGTTGGACTACCATGTTTTAATGTTAGATTTGTTGTAATAATTGCTTAGATTGAGCAATTTGAGTTTTTGAAAGGAGCCAATTCTGTGAGTATAAAGTTTTCATGCCTGGTTTGTACCCAGCAATTCTGGGTTTAAATGTTACATAAAGAGGAACTTCTCTGTTTGCAGATAGGAAATACCTCAACTTTTCTGCTTTTAATTTCAGGCAGGGTGGTTTATTTGAACTCCTTTAGGTATGAAATTACTTTGTATGGCCCTCAACAAATCTTTTAATACTTATTTTCTTTTCAATTCAAACTAAAAATTTTAAATAAAAAAGAACCCTTTTAAAGAAAAGGAAATGACTGGTTATTTTTGTTTTTCCCTTGGTTTGAATTATTTTTACTAATTATGAAAGGGTAAAATAAGGTTCAAATATGTGAAAAATCAATAAAGGGACAAGGTGGGCAAATAAGGGGTTTGAAACTGAGTGCCCAATCACCTCCTGTTTGATACCTCTTTATACAATATATTTTGTTGACTAACAATGCTACACTTACCATATTTTTATATCATAATTTTATACTATCTTATGTGGCAATCTACATGGTATTCATACATTGGACATTAAAAAAATAAAAATAAAAACCCCAATAATGACACGTAAGATAGTATAACAAACATGCTATAAAAATATGGTAAGAATAACATTATTGTTTGTTGACTGATACATTTCTCACAAATGATTTACCTTAGACAAAGGGTTTCCACACCATAATTTGTAATTACAATATACTTATTATACTGTTATACATATTCCTGCTCCACTATTAGATTGTAATGAAGTTAAAATATATAGACAGAATTTCGGGCTTCTCATGCGTCTTGTAGAGGTTATGATCAAGATGCTATTTTTCCCATGAAAACTCTTCTCGAGATCTTCACAGAAATGAGTGCCATCACTGTTGCAGACGGCACGAAGAAGACGTCGGGAATGGCCTTGATGATCTTCAGCTGGGGCACATATTTCTCCCCTGCTCTTTTAGCAGCCATGGCTACTGGAGGTGTTATTATTCCTGTGATCATGGTAGTGTCATCAACCTTGCTAAGCCTCACATTCTTCTTCATGAAGTTAATGATTATGTCCTTCCTTTCTTGCTCTCTGGCTTTTTCCCAAATTTTGAATACATCCTGCTAATTGTTAAGAGTCTTAGAGAGAGAGAGACAGAGAGAGAGAGAGAGCTTGGCATGTGAAGATGTATGGTTGATTTGAACTCACCTGTACATCCTTGCGTGATGGCACATCGTAGTGTTTACCAGGCAAAGCAGAATTAAAGGTGCTGGATAAGATTGTGTTAAGGGGAAAAGATTAGATGCTGTTATGCGGTAATTGTTGAAAATGATGAATAACAAAACCATGGTGGTAGCCCATGTACTGAGCTGAGGGTATAAAATTGATTAAGATTAGAATAGGCCAATAATGCAATATGTTCTAATGTAAACGAAGAAAGATGCATAACATATAGAAGAAGCATACCTGTAACTTGTAATTGAATAATTGAAAAAAGATAAAAGAAGCATACTTACAAACAACTAATATTCTTCGTTTAAAATTTATAGATCTGCCGAAATTTTGGTCAGAAGATTTACCAAAGGCTTCGGACTATTTGCAATTTATTTATGGAGTTATTCTCCAGTATAGGTCTTCTAAATCAGATTCAACGGTGGAGAAACAAGTCTTTTTTAGGACCTTATTAGTGATTACACTCGTGGATGCTGGTTTTAATTGTGAAAGTAGTTATTTTAAGTTGCTAGTGTTGACAACAGCATATAGGACGCTTGAAGAGGCACAATTTATGTAGTGTTGAGATGATTTGAATGCAACTTAAATATTTTCTATTATTATTTTTAGCATTAGGAATTAACATTTGGGTACTTGGGGTTATACACGCTTACTTGAAAATATCAAGAATGGCAATGTGGAACTCGTCAAAATCTTTGATATCTCTCTCTATGAACTGCTTGTACACCGTTCCCATTGCAAAATTTAACATCTGGGTGGATGGCAGCCCTATCATGCAAATAAGCAGCTCAATAACTTCAGAAAACGTTATATAAAAGGGAAGAATTTGTGAAACAAAAACAAAGTATTAAAACCCAAAAATAAAACTCTGAATGCCAACTACATAAAATACAAAAGAAAGTGAACCAACCTCTTCCCATTAAGCTCATATACATTCCCATTTTTCAGAAGCCTTGTCATAACTGGTCCAACAACAATGTCTGCATAAGTATATGTATTGGGAGAGAGAGAGAGAGAGAGAGAGAGAGAGAGAGAGAGAGAGAAAGAGAGAGGTTTGAAGGTATAGGGAATGTTCTGTTTTCTCAGTGCAAGCAAGGTATCCTCTGTTAATTAGGCCTTCCATCCTTATATGAAATCTGATTCTTCGCTTGGAACCGACTGCTTAGCTTGGGGTAGGCGTGTGCAGTTGTGTCCTCTGCATGGTATCTTGTACTGAATTGCAAAGGTTTCTTTCTGTTATTGCCATATATACAAGTATTGTTTTTGTTCTGGTAAACAACACTTCTTTAGGAAGGCAATTAATGGGAAAAGTCTCTACTCCTCATATGGATTACAATGTATTGCTGTATAAATTCATAAATACTTAACCTCTCTATACATCAATAAATTTCCATTATAGGAAAATGTACGAAACGATCTCAATCACAAGTGCGCAGGAAATTTAATTTGGCTGTTCAAAATACTTCTATTAGTCATTGAATGATTAGTAGCAATCTCAAGCATCCAATTGCCTTGCTCAGTTGCCAATTGAAAAGTGCCTTAAAAAGAATCTTAAATGTAACAATTTAGGCTACTCTAAAAGAGCTTAAACAAATTATCAACATAAACTAAAGATTGCTGAAATGGGAACACAGAAATGGTAGTCTTAAAGGAAATTCACCCATTTTCTATAGAATCAATATGTCACTTCTCCCATCATGTGCTGCCAGCTGTGCCGTAAGGTTAAAAGTATAGCTTCATCTGTATGCACCCTGTCCCCAGCCAAAAACACCATGACTGTACCATCAACCTCTATAACACTAAAACCAACCTCTTTATGGGCTTGATTCTTCCTCATCAATCTCTTAATTTCCTCTGCGTCACTCCACCTTCTTTCACTGGCATACAGATTTCTCAGCATCACAAAGTTCCCATCATTCCACGGCTCCAGTTCGACTGCCTTCTTTAAGACTTTGTTGGCTCTTGTGACATCCTTATAGTACCCACATGCAAAAAGAAAAGAACTCAAAATAATCCCATTAACATCGTAAGGCATGCTCTCAATCAATTCCTCAGCTTCCTCCAAGCACCCTGCCCTCCCCAAAAGATCTATCATACAACCATAATGCTCAATCTGTGGGATGAGCCCTAAGTCCTCCATTGCTTTAAACCACCTTTTCCCTTCCTCTATCATACCACAATGGTTACAAGCGGACAAAACACCAGTAAAGGTTATATCGTTTGGCTTAAACTTTTTTCGTTGCATCTCTGAAAATAACTCCAGTGCCTCCTTGCCATGGCCATTGACTGCAAACCCATTTATCAAAGCATTCCAAGAAGCCGTTTGTTTTCCAGGCATCTCATCAAAGAGTCTTTTGGCTTTTGTAATGTCCCCACATTTTGCGTACATATCCACAAGCGCAGTGCAGATATTGGTTACTCTATCAAGTTTCTTCCTACACACAAACTCGTGAACCCAACAACCTAAATCCAAGGCACCCAAATCCGCAATAGCCGGAAGAACAGTCACAACAGTCACCTCACCTGGTTCGAGGGATGTAGTTGACTGCATTTGATGAAATAATTTCAAGGCTTCATAGGGTTGTTTGTTTTTGCAATAACCACCAATCATCACATTCCAGGAAATAAGATTTTTCTCGGGCATGGAATCAAAGAGTGATCTAGCGGTTTCTACATCACCATATTGGCAGTAACCATAAATCAAACTGGTCCAAGACACCACATTCCTATCCGTCATCTCATCAAACAATCTTTGAGCCGAGCCCATATCTCCCACTTTGACATAACCATCAATCACTGTATTAAAAGCAGCCGAGTCTTTCTCAGGCATGTTATCAAAAAGCATCCTTGCATTACCCATATCTCCTGCCCTTGCATACCCACAAATAAGAGCTGTCGACGACACTCTACAGGTTTCCGTCATTCCATCGAACACCTTTCTTGCACAACCCATCCTTCCGAATTTAGCATACATATCAACCAATGACGTCGACACATGCAAATCTAAGCGCAACCCAAACTTCATGACATGACAATGAAGTTCTTGCCCTTCCCAGACAGCCACATCTAAACCACAGGACTTTGCCAAAGCTGTGAATGTGTAGCCATTGGGCTCAAAACCTGTCTCCTGTCTAAGAGCTCTGTAAAGAGTGAAAGATTCGGCGAATTGGCGCATACTCATGTGGGCTCTGACCATAGAATTACAGAGGAATGTGTCATCTTTATTGGGTCTCTGATTGAAGACGCGGCGAGCGTGTTCAACCAGAGAAAGTGGGTTTGGATGTGAGCCGAAAAGGGTGATGGAAGCGCAGGTTGTGATGAATTTGGTGAGGAGATTGACATTGGTTTCGAGCGAGCTTCGGAGCATGAAAGCATGGATTTGGAAAAGAGAGGCTCTTGTGTTTGTTTGTTGGAGAAGGTCCAAACATTTTCTTTCTAACGAGCTCCATTTCCATAGTTGGTCATTCATCATACATTTCTCTCACTCTCAGTTGCTTCCTTGTCATTTGAATTACGGGTGTTTTAGTTATTTTGAGATGCTGGTGGGAGTTTCAGACCCGAACCAAATCACACAAATTTGGGTCGGGTAAGGTTTCAATCCCTTTGGAAATTAATAACCATTCTCTTAACAAACAATAACAATAATTGGAAAAGACTGACAAAAAAATAACAAAACATTAATTAATAATTGAGAAAGATGGAACCGGCGGTCCAGTTAGGACTGTTTTGTTCTGTAGGTAGATTTTGGGGGCACTGAAAACTGGCGCAATTTTCCCTGTACTTATTCGTGAAAATAAGCGAACTAGTGAAAATAAAATACACATACTTTAAACGTATCAATATACAATAATGATTGATTTAAAATTAAAGATAAATGACTTATTACATGTAATTGAGAAGTTAATACTTCTATTAAACTTTAAAAACTCCCACATAAGCATTTGTTGGCGAACCTACCCATAACAAGCCATTGTATTCATGAATTTTACTAATAGACTGAAGCCTTAGATCACCATCTCCAAATGACTTATTACATGTAATTGAGAAGTTAATACTTTTATTAAACCCTAAAAACTCCTACATAAGCATTTGTTGGGAACCTACCCATAACAAGCCATTGTATTCATGAATTTCACTAATAGACTGAAGCCTTAGATCACCATCTCCATCTAACACCTCCAAAATATTACCTTTCCCATCAAGCTTGACTGCTATAGGATTTTCAGTTAACCATGGCATGATGGAAGCTTTTGAGACCCCCCTTATTTAGGGCAACCCAAAATTTTCCAATAGCATTTATTTGAATGTTATCTGCAGCCCTCTCTAATTGAAAAAAGAGTTCAGCCCTATAAGCTTTGGGTCCACTAAGCCAAAACTTATGAATTTTATTTGTGGCGCCTTTGACTACTAAAGGAAAGAGTTATCCTTGCTCAGAGCCAAACCATTTGCAAAACCCAAGCTAGGGAGCAACACAATGACCACATTTTTCCAAGGGTTATATTGCAATAACCTACCTGTTTTGTCACTAGAGTTAATTACCGAAGACCAAGCCCTTATGAGAAAAAAAAACAAAAAGAAAATGTTAAAAAAAATTAAAAAGATAATAATAATTGATGAAATTATCCATTGAGCCATGTAATTAGTACCTTCTTTGGTATATAGTGCTAGTATCGGTAAAATAAACCATTCCTGTTTTGGTGTCAATATCCAAAGCATTTAAGAAACGGAATGGTACTCCTCCAACAGAATTGGCAACTGTTGGTGCCATACCACCGTTAGGCCTAGTCTTTAGGAGCCCAAAATAGGCATCTGCAATATAAAGTTCATAAGTTGCATGGTTGAATTTTAGGCCCAATGGTCTTCCATATATTGGTTCAGTCGCTGGGTTGGTTGATCTATCACATAATAATCTTGGCCAATTCAATAGAAAGTACACTCAATCAATTTATTTTTCATTTAAAAATAAAATAGATTATAAAAGTCTAGAGAAAATTTTAAAAAATAAAATAAGGGAAATCTTTTTATACTAAAAAAATATATATATATTTTGCAGTCCTAAGATAATATGAAAAACATAATGTTTAGATCATTAGTTATGATCTCCTGCCCATTACATGCAGGATTTGGATTGTCTTTCCTTTCCTTGGTTTAATTTGTTTATAAATTCCCATTAAAAATAGGAATAACATAATTATAGGCTTTATAGCGTATAAATGTTTAAATTTAAGATAGTGTTGCTAGCCCAATCACTCTGGGATTACTATGTATTTCTCAATTGTCCTCTAATTCTAATGGGATTACAAATTTAGTGGTTCAGTCATTAATGATCTACGAATAAGTTGCAGATTACAATTTCCGAGTCATTATTCAATCTTACTAATGTAAAGCTCCATTTTCTACATGGTAACCGTCTGAGTGATACAATGGAGTTCCACATGTGCTATCTAAGAGAGTGCTCAAATTTCCAGGTATCAAATTAAATTGTTGTGGCTGAATCTTTCTGGAAATAAACAAAATGTATGGCCAAGTACCAAGCATCATCTTCACTTTGATGTGCATGGACATTTCTTAACACTTCACATTGTTAGCAATGCACAATGGATGGATGTGTTCTTGTAACCAAAATGACAGTGAGAATTTGTCCTCATTGAGACATGCTTTGTTCCATTATAATTTGAGTTGCTATATAAGTATCATCATGAACTATATCATCAACCTTATTTATCATCCAGCTAGGACTTATTGGTTTATGTTAACAAAAACATAAAAAGGTATATGTATATGAGGAGATTGGGAACAACAAATTGAGAACAGGGTTACTAGTCTGGAAAAACAGTTAGACAGTGTAGTTCTGGTTTATGGCATCGATATCTAAACCCTTGAGCTTCACGAATGACTCAACCTTCCCTTTGAGAGTGTGAAGCTCCCTCAACCTGAAAAATAAAAAAATGAAGAAAACTAAGAAACTTAGAAAAACAAGGAAAGCTCAATAATCTTGTAAGCTTCAGTAGAAAGACTAACCTTGCAATCTCTGCCCTCCTTTTAGCTTCTTCCGCCATGAGATTAATGTCCCTAAAAGTGCTCTTCTCTGTAAACATTTTTGTTTCAATAGATTGCAGGCCATGTAGCGTTCGCTGTTCAGTTGCCCATGCAGCCTCACGAGCCTCCTTACCAAAGTCATTTTTGCTCGTAAATGCAGTCTGCAGGTAACACAAAATGCATCTCAAATCAGTATTTAATTTTAAGCTACTTGATGACAAAATTAGGATGTTCGAAAACCATCAAATTTTGAATTTTGGGTTACCAAGTCTTAACTAAGGCACTCACTCTTTGGTCTACTACTAAACCCCAAGCCTTTCCACTGAGCGCATAACGGACAGCAAATTTGATAGGATCAAGCAGCATGTAAGTGACAATATTGTACAACCAAATTACGGCAGTCCATTTCCAACCAATACTTCTGATGTTTGTAAATTCCCAGGTTGCAGTGGCAGATATTACTGTAGCAATCTGCATGTATAGGGCTTAGAGCATAAGATTCTAATGTCATTGGAAGACAAAAAAGGCTTATGATGCATTAAGTGGTTTTTATCATCTGTTTCAGAACCCATATATATTTTTCATTTTTGTATTGGACAGATAATATGTTTCATCTAACCAAATATTAAAATTCAGTACCAGTTGAGCGATAATGAAGGCTACTACAAGCAATACACCAGGTCTTTCAGAGAAAGACCAGCCCCTGGAGCGAGTAACAAATATCAAGGCCTGGCTGATGGTGCTGATTTGAAGATACAGAGCAGACGACATCATCTCGTTTAACCGAGTAGATTCAATCTTATTTGACATATTAAAATTGTGTTGATTGAAGTCCTCCACACCAAAATGTTTCTGCAAGATGAAGGTCTATGTCATGAATCAAAAAAATAATTAAATCCTATCCATCATTTCATTTATTCTTTGAGGAAACAAACAATAAGACGTTACAACGAGCATGTCAACGTTGAACATTTATAAGATTATGGCAGCTATAAGAGTTATTAGTATGCCATGTTTAACTTCATCATGTTACTTTTGTAAATATGACATATTTTCAAGAACAAAATGAACATAGTATTTATTATTTCCAAAGTCCTGAACCATCAAGGTCATGCAACATTAGCACATGGAGCAAGTTCTTCCCATTTATTTTGTTAAACTTCTTTTTCTCACAAAAACAAATTAATTTTGTATTAATGAAAACCAGCACCCTGAATTTTGTCAGCCAGCCACATAAGAAGTATATTAAATTCTTCACAACATGACCAGAAGAAGGAATTTACCGGAAAGAAGTTGGTTTCATAGGCTGCCCAGAAGAATATAACAGTCATTAGACCCAGATAACCACCAAGGGCAATCCCAGTTACAAAAATTTCACTGAGCTTCCAACTGTCAGGAACTGGAGATGGCTTGACCCTATCTTTAGATATGGTCATGATAGTACCTATAAGCATGCCAACAAGTTGGGTAATGAGCAGGAGGAAAAATATAATGCAATAAATGACAAAAAATGAAGTCCTGTAAAATCCATTAAACAAATGACACAAAGGTTAAAACTAGCAAATCTAACCATCATTAAGAACAGCAATGACAAGAACCATGAAAGGAGGGAAGTCGAATTTCCAGAAGACAGCCAGCAACATAAAACCTAGCTGCAAATTTATGTTGAACATGAGATAAGATCGATGGCAAGAAACATTCTAAAGTTTCCATATACAAAATTGTAACTTAAGATGGAAGCTTACCACGATACGTATGGTGATTGACACAGCATATATCTGAGGAGGGGAAAGAAGAAAAAGGAAACTAAGCATTTGCCATAGCACAAATAAAGCTTTAACAAACTAATTATTGGATGTTGTGGATCGTGTTAGATTACCGTATAGTTTTTCATTCTCTGGAATATTGCACGGCTTGTTAACACAGCACTAATGATCACACTCAACCCAGGTTCTGTTAAAACTATATCAGAAGCACTACGGGCTGCATCTGTGGAATCTGCTACAGCAATTCCAATATCAGCTTTCTTCAAGGCAGGGGCATCATTCACTCCATCACCAGTCATTCCACATATGTGCTTTAGAGCTTGTAATCTCTTCACAATCTCATATTTATGCTCTGAAGGAGATAATGATATGGTCAGAAATTTGATACAAAAGCCAAATCCACGGGGCTTAAAATAATAAAAGAGCAGGAATAACCTGGAAAGACGCCAGCAAAACCATCAGCTTTTTCAATAAGTTCATCAATGGGGAGGGTAGCAATATCCCCATTCTTACTTTCACCAAGCAGGGCTGAAGAGGGGTACATGTTTGTGCCCATCCCAAGCCGCCTTCCTGTTTCCTTACCAATTGCAAGTTGGTCTCCTGAAAATGTGGATGCATGAAGATTGAAAATTCTATTGTGTTACAAAAAGACATACAAAATTGTAATTATTTTAGTTCCTTTTATATCCTAAATCATCATCCTTCCGAATATAAATTTGGCGATAACATTTACAACAGATCATTCACTGAAAATCATAAGCAGCAGTGGCATGAACCTGTGATCATTTTAACACTGACACCAAGATCCAGAGCTCTTCTGATTGTTTCAGCACTATCATGGCGAGGAGGGTCAAAGAGAGGGAGAAGGCCAACAAATTCCCAGGGGCCACCAGGACTGTCTTTGGTTCCAGCAGGTACTTCCTGGAGGAATCATCCTATTAGTGTCAAATTAATTCTCAACAAAAAAACATGTATATGAGACAATAAAGAATTGATAAGATATTAGATACCTGGCGGGCAACACCAAGAGATCGTAGTCCACGTTCTGCAAACTTGTCAATCATCGCATGCACCTTCTTTTCAATTTCAGATTTGTTATGTGCCAGATTAATAATCTACATAGCATAGGTTTCATTAGAGCTCAGAAATTTTGGAAGTGCTTTTAAAGTTTTACAGAAATGCTTGAAAATTTTTAAATTTTGTATTTCACCTGCTCTGGTGCACCTTTGCTGACCCTATGCATTTTACCAGAAGCATCAATATATGTAAGTGCAGTCCTTTTATCAGTAGGATTGAATGGAAGGAAGTGAATTTCTTTGATTCCAGCTCGTGCCTTACAAAGTTGTAATAAAAGTCACATAAAGATCAACCCAAAACTAAAGATAAGAATTAAATTCAATGCTTTAGAAAGATTAATTTGCAGAATACCTCCTTAGGGTCGGCCAACATCGAAACAATTGCAGTATCAATAGCATCTTGATTTTCTAACCTTGATGCTCTTGCAGCCATAAGTATAACCAGATCCTTGTCAACACCTTTGGCAAAAACCTGCCACAACATGGATGATATCAGAATAAATGAAAATTAAGACATATTGTTCTCTTAATTTTTTTTTCAGAGTGGGGTTTTTGATTAGTTAATATGCTGCCTTGATCTTCATTGATCACCAAAAATATGTAATTTTCTAAAATTTTGACAACAGCTGATGTAAGAAGTGTGTAAAACATGGTGGTCCTGGTGCATTTCTCTTGGATGCAGACCACACTAGCCACTCAAAATACATCTTCTTATGATGTTTGTCACTGACTGAACTTTCTGCTATGCCATACAGTTTTAAAGGGAGTTGAAGCGACCAAGAGTAAAACCTCAATCATGTTTTTGTCCACCGTAAGCTTGTTAAGTGTCAATGTCCCTGTTTTATCACTGCATAACACATCCATTCCTGCCATTTCTTCAATGGCAGTCATTCTTTTTGTTATGGCACCCTGCACAAAACATGGATGCCCATGATGAACTATTTCATACCTTTAACTATCAATAGGAAACTTTATCAAATGTTTTTAATTTGAATTCCCAAATCAATCTCCTAAGTGGAGTTTGTGCAATCACAAACCTGCTGGGACAAACGATGTGAACCAATGGCCATCGTGACAGAAAGAACAGTTGGCATTGCAATAGGGATCCCACCAATTAGGAGGACAAGCAGGTTATCAATACCAACACGGTATTCCCTTCCATGAATTCCATATATTACTACGATTTCAATAGCCATCCCAACAGCAATGGAGCAAATGCAGAAGTTTCCAATTGCTGTTAAAACCTGCAACCATGAAAAATAATTATTACTATTTGTTATCATTGAGCACCATGCTACATTAGTTATTGTTAGAATGTGGAGGAACTCCATGAGTTCTAGACCACTCTCATCTGTTCTCACCCAACACTCAACACAAAATGGCTTATAAATGAACCTGCTGAAAATGGCCAACATGTGTTGTGTTCTCCACAAGATGAGCTGCCTTTCCAAAGAAAGTGTGAACTCCAGTTGCAATAACAACTGCTTCAATTTCTCCCTGCTTGCATGTTGATCCTGAGTAAACCCCTTCACCAGGATGTTTGGTCACTGGAAGTGATTCTCCGGTAAGAGCAGACTGCAAATGATAAAGAGAATCTCAAATTCAGAAAGATATACATATACTACATCAACAAGACACAAATAGATATTATTCCTAGATTTCAGAGCAAAAGCCTATAAATTCAAGTTTAGAAACAGGCAAAGCATGTTGAGAAGATTGTTGACTCTGACTCGTGAACAGGGTCTTTTCAACACAATCTGTACCATTGCATCCAACTTATATATATAATCATCATATTCTGGTCAGTTACCTGGTCAATCTTCAAAGGATCTCCTTCAAGAAGACGTGCATCAGCAGGAATAATATCACCAAGTTTGATGCTAACTATGTCTCCGGGAACCAATACAGCAGCATCTTCTTCAGCCCATTTTCCATCACGCAAGACCTGGTAAGCAATTGGAAGTCAAACAAAAGTAGAAACAAAATGTGAAATTCATTGTTTCTTACTACATGTCGATAAGGATAGATATTTTCATCGTTCAGGAATTCCAGTCTATCATGAGCAATATTGATCAATGAACAATTCGAGTAAGAGTAATATAGGAAAGAGTTTCAACAAGATCTTACCAAAAAAAAAAAAAAAGAGNAAAAAAAAAAAAAAAAAAAAAAAAAAAAAAAAAAAAAAGAGTTTCAACAAGAAACACAAGAAGAAAGGGAAGTTCAAGCTGAATGAACTAGCTTATCCAAAACTAAGTAATCTCTGAAGAAGAGAAGGACCTTTGCTTTTGGGGCCAACCGAGCCATAAGAGCAGCAGCTGCATTGCCTGCGTTGTTTTCCTCTATAAAACTGATGGTAGAATTGATAATAAGTAGGACCAGGATGCCTGCAAAATCATGATAATCTGGCTCTTTTTTCTGCACAAAACAAGGTTATGTCACCATCTAGGCTCTGCTGAACTCATTGCACTATGAAGAAAATCATCCCAAAAATTTGATCAATTTAGAAAAATGATGGTGTTATTTCAAATTAATACTGAGAATAATTACAGCAAAGTTAAAGTCAAAGGATAATCTTCAAGAAAAATTGAAGTGGCCTATGTATTACCTTTTTTTCTTTTTCTTTTCAGTATGTTATATACTTCATACTCTACAGGAAGGGAAAAAGAATAAAAGGAGCAAGCTTCGTATTATAGACTTACCCCTCCTTGTGTAAAAACAAGGGCTATGATAGCAGCAGCTTCCATCACCCAGGAAAGAGGATTCCACATAAAGCCCAAAAACTTCAAATATTTATTTTCCTATTGGTGAATGGAGAAGTAGAACAATCAATCAAGGAGCGAAGTAGAGCAGTGATACCAGAGTACACATATAAAGAAATACTCATGTTTAATATTTGCTTTCTGACCTTTTTTTCTTCAAGCTTATTATAACCAAATAAATCCAACCGCCCTTGAACTTCATCAGAGCTTAAACCATCTCTTGTGCATTTAAGATGCTCAAAAACTTCTTTCAGGGTTGCATTCTCCTGCATTAATCAACTCCATGTTTTACAAAGAGCTAGTCATCCATAACTATCAAAATATTCAGCAATAGAAATAGTATTTTGTCTCTGTTTTGTTCCTATCTATCTTCTCTTTTTCTTTTCCTTTATTTTTCCCCTCTCTCTTTAGGCGTATTCAGTACCTGTTAAAAGAAGTATTCTACTGTAATTTGGCTTTTGTGTTAGCATGTAGTGGCTACTTGAAACTACTTTTGATGTCCATTTGGGGAGGAATTTTAGATTATTTGCAGAGAGACCACATTGGCAAGTGAAGGCTTAAAATTTAAAAAACTTGGACATGCCTTAACAGTATCAGTACACATACCAGATCAACAGCTTCCTTGATGATCGCCTCAAGGGCAACTGACTCTGCAACCATCTTGGGTTTCCCTTAGCCTCAACTCTCCACCTAGAAAGCAAATAGTAGGTAGGGAATCAGCAGTCATTACTTCATATCAAATTTGCCTTCTTTTTCCTTTAATTTTCTTTGCAAGGAAATAAAATTGCTTGAGAAGTCCAAGGAAGTAACTAACCAAGAATGTAAATCCGGACCCAGAAAAGCTCCTTTGCCTGCTATTCAATGTTGAAAAATAATAAGAAAACCCCCACTCCACAAAGTTGCCCCTTTATAAAGTTTATATTTCTTGCCTAGGAATCAACTCTGAGTACCCTCTTAACCTCCGTTGAGCTCAAAAAAGCCAAACAGTTGGAGGGTGTGTAGAGTACCAAGAATTGTACTAACCCATTAACATATATATAAATGTACAACCAAGGCACCAAACAACACCAATCAACATCATTTTGAACTGCGCAAAGTACAACACCATTAAACAAATAAACACAAGCAACAAAATCCCATTCAGGGGGAGAGAAGAGTACAGACATTGGAGGTGGTAGGACCTTATGCAAGATGACATATGGCGCCGCTTGCGAAGATCCGCCGGCCAATGCCAGCAAAAAGCTGTGGCAACCAATGCTTTGTTATGTACACATTTTTTTTAAAATGTTTTTTAAATGTTAGTTTACTTTGCCGCCATTTGTTGTTATGCTTTGGACCTCTAATGGTCTTCTGTGCCGTACACATTTTATACAAGTAACGGTCGAGGCAAAATTCTTCTTCTAAAATTGATATGACAATGTTATAGTGGCTAACGTTTCTTTAACATCATATATTAAATTGAAAATGCACCTTATCAATTATTCTGTTTATAGTATGACAGCATAATACATCAGATTGATATAACTAAAATATCAATTTTTGACTTTTTTTTTGGGATTTCTTCCTTTAGTTAAAAGATTTTAGATTTTCCTATAAAAATATTTGTGCCATCTCAATATTTTAATAATAATTCAGGTATTAAAACCGATAATCTCCTTAAAAATGAGGTTTGATAGTGATGGCAAAAATTTATTTTAATTTATTTCGTGATTGTAGAAAAGATCACTGTTCTAGGATTGAATTTTATTGAAATTTTAAGATAGTGGAAATATTATTATTATTTTTTAGTCTGGGAAATAATTTTATTGAAAACTGATAAAGCCCATTACTAAATTTTTTTAAAAATAAAACTCTTATAAACTACTAGTAAGGCCCTTACATCTTCAATGTGAGATTTCTCTCAACAATGTTTCTCTTTTCTTTGGAAACTTTCACATGTTGAATTGGCATAATTATATGCATAAATGTGCGGTTTTTATTTACAGTTTAACAATGTAATATGACAAATTGTCTAACAATAAATAAGTCAAATTATTCCTCGATCTATATACTTTTTTGGAGGACAAATTAAGATTGGAATCGGCTTCAAGTTGTTGTCCCAAGTCAAATTATATTTTGTTTCAGGTAGCTTTGGAAAACATGGTACTGGAAGTTTTGGCTCATCAATTACCAGAAGGGTCCAAGGTCGGCTTATTGTACTTTGATTGCTACCTAGACAAATGAAAATCTTTTGTTTGTACTTTGTTGTAGGCTTGCAGCATTGTACATATGTACATCAGTTCCTAGTTTGACAAATAAAAGACACATTAATTATAAGTCCTTGGGTTAGCCAAATGAGTTACGAGTAAAACGGATGAAGAATTTGATTCTCTCCAATATGACACAGAAAAACATTAATTAATCACTGACCGTTCTGATAGTCAAATCATCATCAATCTTAAACAGTGAAGAAGTTCTCCAAAAAGAATTGAGCAGCTATGATTTTGCAAATGGGTAATTTCATTAAATATACCTCATTAATACGAAAAAAAAACTTTTTTAATCCTTCCAAACAAAGTTAAACTTTTCTAGCTCTTTGGCCCAAATTCTGACCAAACTACCCCTTCCCAAATTACACCCCCAAATTCTATCCAATTCCTTGCCCCTCTTTCTTCTCTTGTCTTCCTAAATTTGAAAGGGAAAAGATTTTGTGCCACACTATGGCACAAGTATTTTGTGCCATAATCCTATGTGGCAAAATAAATTACCACACATCACTCTTTTATTATTTTTATGATTATACACATCACCATCTATTTTTAATATAAAATTAATATCATATTCAGTGAAAGACCATCTTATTCAAGCCAAATTAAATGATCCTAATTAATTTATACTTAATTAAATAATACGCATATCATTCTTTTGTTTTTGGTTTTGCAATTATAGCGTTTTCACAAGTACTGCTTGAGCTCTCTGGCTTTAACCAAACATATTTCTGCATACTTTTAATATAAAAGGCTAGCGTATATATTGTATATATTCTTGTAAAAAAGAATCCTTAAAATATAAAATAAAAAAGATAAACAAATTACAAAAGCAATAAATTTCTTAATGAAAGAGGAAAACCATAAACAACAAAGTCATTAAAAATCAATAATCACTCATGTCCAATTGCTATACAAAGCAACTCATCTTAAAATCTTTTAGGAGCTTCACCCATCCTTTAGCCCTACATAGTAAATTAAACCCATAGCACATTTTTTAACAAACCCACCCACCCCCCACCTTTGCTAGAATCTGATCTAACTATTATTTTATATATTTTATACTCTTGTTCTTGAATTCCTATTGCGTTTTTAAGTAAATCTAATTTAGTTTAACTTAGTTTTATATGTTTTATAGGTTACTAGTTTAGTTTAACTTAGTTTTATATGTTTTTATCGGTTGAAGGGCAAAAAAAAAGAAAACAAATAAAAAAGGGACACTTTGATATTTTCGGAGTTAGAAATTTCTGGGCAGATCAGCCTTCTTCTCAGATTAAACTGCACCTCCTCGGAGCAAATGGGATGATAAGCCTTATATCACTGAAAAGATAAGGATGTCAGCTTCTTGTAGAATTTTACGGATCATGATTTGCATTTTTCTAGGAAAAGTTATGGCTATCTGAGTACATATAGGTCAAGAAGCTGGTTTGTACGCAAATTAGCAAAGTTATATGTTATATGCATTTCAAAATATATTTGCATACAATGAGATGAGTATTCTATTAAATAAATTTTTTAAATATAATCAGTTACAAGTTGTTGATCGATAAGTCTCATATTATAAGCTTTACTCTAATTAAATCCACAAGTGTTCAATATTAGTGAACAAAGCGAATGTCTAGTGATGTTCAAAATATTTTTTAAGTTTAAGTCGTGTTTATTGTTTATTTTTGTTAGATCTAAATGAAGAATTTAATTTCTTCAGTTAGATTAAAAAAACCTAGTGAGTACGATAATTTTTTTTCATATAATATATTACATCTACTCTGTATAAAATTTAATTTCTTCAGTTAGATTAAAAAACCTCGTAAGTACGACAATCTTTTTTCATATAATATATTACATCCACTCTGTATACTTGTAGGATATCGAACTGAACCTAAATCTTAAACTAAATAATTGGATTGAGTGTTTTTTTTCTCTAAAATTGGGGAATTTTTTTTTTAAGAAAACGTTTAGAGGTTTATAATTTTGTCATGAAATCTTTTTAAAATCTTTTTTCTTTTGTGATTTGATTTATGTTTTATAGAATTTTAAATAAGGATATATTAGTCTTTTAAAATGCTTCTGTGGAAAATATATTATTAGATATATTAAGTAATTTAATTGACATGTTAATTCCATGTCATTATGACACGTGCCATACTATGGCACTCTAGCATTACCCTTAATTAAATTCAAATTGGGAGGATAAAAAGAAAGATAGAAAAAGGCCGAAAATGGTAGTAGCTAGCTAGGTATGGGTATTAGTGTAGTTACATGTGGAAAGGGAAGTTATGAAATATTAATAAGAAAGTTAAGTGAGCGTTGAGTGACATGAAGCCCCCCATTGAATCCCCTCATCTGCCTTCTTCATTGCCTCGGTCCCCTTGCCTTTAAATCCCCACCCCCTTTCCTACCTAATATCAACACTCTCAACCCCTCTCCTCACTCCCTATCTCTCTATCTAAGCCATCACTACCTCCATCAACATTCCACTTTCATCTTTCAACATTCAACATATATTATTACTATTCTTTCTTAATTTCTTATTATCCAACACAACACAACAACAATGCCTCCCATCTTGCCGGACTTCTCCAACTCCGTCAAGCTTAAGTATGTAAAACTCGGCTACCAATATCTAGTCAACCACATTATCACCCTCACTCTCCTCCCCATCATGACCGGTATATTCCTCGAGGTCCTCCGCTTGGGCCCCGACGAGATTCTCAAGCTCTGGACATCCCTCCATTTCGACCTCGTCCAAATCCTCTGCTCCTCCTTTCTCATCATTTTCATCACCACCGTCTACTTCATGTCCAAGCCCCGCACCATCTTCCTCGTTGACTACGCCTGCTACAAACCCCCCGTCACCTGCCGCGTCCCCTTCTCTACCTTCATGGAGCACTCCCGCCTCATCCTCAGCAACAACCCCAAGAGCGTTGAGTTCCAGATGCGAATCCTCGAACGCTCCGGCCTCGGCGAGGAGACTTGTCTGCCTCCTGCCATTCACTACATCCCTCCCAACCCCACTATGGAGGCTTCCAGGGGTGAGGCCCAGCTCGTCATATTCTCCGCCATGGATTCTCTCTTCCAAAAGACCGGTTTGAAGCCCAAAGACATTGATATCCTCATCGTCAATTGCAGTCTCTTCTCTCCGACCCCGTCTCTGTCCGCTATGGTGATCAACAAGTACAAGCTCAGAAGCAACATCAAGAGCTTCAATCTCTCCGGCATGGGCTGCAGTGCCGGCCTCATCTCCATCGACTTGGCTCGCGATCTTCTCCAAGTCCATCCCAATTCAAATGCGGTCATAGTCAGCACAGAGATCATAACTCCAAACTACTACCAAGGAAACGAGCGGGCCATGCTTCTGCCCAACTGCCTATTCCGCATGGGTGGGGCCGCTTTGCTTTTGTCCAACCGCCGCGCCGAGCGTAGACGGGCCAAGTACCGTTTGGTCCACGTCGTCCGAACGCACAAGGGAGCGGACGACAAAGCGTACCGCTGCGTATTCGAAGAGGAGGACAAGGAGGGCAAAGTAGGAATTTCGCTGTCCAAAGATCTGATGGCGATAGCAGGGGAGGCCTTGAAGTCGAACATCACCACAATTGGGCCGCTGGTGCTGCCGGCATCGGAGCAGCTGCTGTTCTTGCTGACGCTGGTGGGGCGGAAAATCGTGAACCCCAAATGGAAGCCGTACATTCCCGACTTCAAGCAGGCGTTCGAGCACTTCTGCATCCACGCGGGGGGGAGGGCGGTGATTGACGAACTGCAGAAGAACCTGCAGCTGTCGGCGGAGCACTGCGAGGCGTCCAGGATGACGCTGCACAGGTTCGGTAATACGTCGTCGTCTTCGCTGTGGTACGAGATTGGGTACATAGAGGCCAAAGGGAGGATGCGGAAGGGGGATAGGGTGTGGCAGATAGCGTTCGGGAGTGGTTTCAAGTGTAACAGTGCGGTTTGGAAGTGCAATAAAACCATCAAGACGCCCATTACCGATGGGCCCTGGGCCGATTGCATCGATAGGTACCCAGTTCATATTCCTGAAGTTGTCAAGCTCTAGACACACCTACTCATTAATTGCTGCTTTCTTTCGTTTCGATCCATCATCCTCCTTCTGGATTTGCATTTACCCTTCCTTTTCTCGATCATTTATCTTCCGCCACACTGTATCCCTTTTTATTAGATTTTTTTTTTCAAATTTTCTTGCCCATGAATTTGCATAGAAGCTCAAAATTAATATGTCTTTTATGTATTAATTAATATATTGTCTTTCATATAAGGAAAACACAGTCCAACTTATTACTATATATTGGAGTACGTTTCAAATGGATCATTAATCAATTACTTCATTAGGGTGTTAATTAATTATTATCATCAGAAATAATTCCCCACAAATGTCGTCTGATCAATTATTCTCAGAAAAATAAATGGTATATAACCAAGCTAGACATGGCATTATTATGTATTTCCATAGATACCTAGTTAGCTCTCTGTATAATGTGCAGCAGATTGATGAGGATGGTTTTATTTGATCTTTGCCATTAATATATGCCTTCAAATTTTGCTTTCCACTTTTGCCATTTATATATATGCTGCATGCATGTGTATTGGTTTTGGTTCGTCTTGTTAGGCTCTCGTTGCATACGAGTGGCGTCCAAACAACATTAACTGGATCAATCCCAATGCATGTTTATCGATCTACATGACAAATTGACAAAATGACATGAATAGCTAGCCAATATATATATAGATTGACTTAATAATTAATATACAGTCTGTCTGATATTGCCTAATATTGTATTATGGTATGGTATTATCAAGGAGTTAAATTTCGGTTCTTTGGAAATTTTCGATGGAAATTTTGACGGAAATTTCGAGAAATTTTAAATTTCGACAGAAATGGTATGGTATTATCAAGGAGTTAAATTTCGGTTATGTGGAAATTTTCGATGGAAATTTTGAAGGAAATTTCGAGAAATTTTAAATTTCGACAGAATTAAATGGAAATGACGGAAATTTCTATTAAAATACGGAAATTTTGAATGAAACTTTACCATATGTTTATTTAACATATTACTTATTACCTTCATAAAAAATATTGAGAAAACTAAATCATATAGTAGGTTTCATGTGATATAAAGTATTTATAATGAGCGCTGGAGACAAATACAGTTAAATAAAATTTTTATAATTAATAAATGAAATTAGTATATTATTTATACTCTATTTTTTTTAGAATAAGGTATAAAATATTAAAGATTTAGGCATTTTAAGGTACTTTTAATTTTTTTTGTATAGATGTATTAGGGTTTATGATAAAAAAAAAAAAACTCTAAAATCAAAGATCAAATGAAATCCCAAAGTTAAAAGACTAAATAAAACTTCAAATAAAAGCCTAAACCTCTTTTTTTTTTTCCCAATTGCCTAAACTCCAAATTTCACTTCTTGATTTAAATTCAATTTAAAAATCAATAAAATTTTAAGAAAAACTTAAAAAATCCATCATTAAATTTTTTTTTATATATATTTATTTTTTTCTCCATTATCTTCCAAAAGTGTAGTCAAGGGACTATTCTCCATCACCCATTTTTCTTTATTCTCCCGCAGCACCCCCTACACAATTCCCTTCTCTTTCTTTTTCATTCTTTGAGTTTGCTCTTGCCCTATTGCCCCGCAGACCCCCTCCCTCATATTTTTTTCTTCCTTCGTTCATTATCTATGGTTTTCAATTCCTCCTCCTCTCTCTTACTCCATTAGCCATCTCAGGTTCTCACACAATATTATCTTCTCTCTCCCTTGTCTCCATCTCCTCGACCTCACTTCTCTCTCTCTCGGATCCTCTCAGTTCGATATGGTGGCCCGCGAACTAGGGGGTGAAAACCACCCAACAACTCTCCCTTCCTCCTCCTTCATCTCTTCTTGTGATTAAAAGCAGAAAACAACCAAGAATCCTAAAACCTAGGCCGAAAATTTGAAAAATTTAGCGAAATTTTGCCCAGATTCAATGCTGGCCTTGCTTGAAATTTCCACCGAAATTTTAGCGAAATAATTGAAATTTCTCCGAAAACTAATTGGGTATGTGCTAAAATTTCCATATCCTAAAAAAACGAAAATTTCGCTGAAATTTCACCGAAATTTTCGAAATTTAACTATATGTATATATATATATATATCTCATATATATTTACGTAATAATGAGTGCCATGCCATGGATATGCCCGGCCGAATTGGATTTGGATTCGTCTTTTATTTGGATACCGCCAAAGCCAAAATTAATGTCCAATACCAAACGTTATTTTTCCAAGTCTCCCAGAATAAATTGGGACAACCACCGCTGACATTGATATAAAATTAACCTACTGTTTGGCTGCAATATCATTTTACTTGTGTCAAATCAATATCCTCCAGCAGAAAACTACTTGGCTGACCATATAATAAAAGGATTTAATTCGCCGGTGCAATGAAGAGTCAATATTCCAACTGTGTATGAAAGTTATGACGCAATGTGTTAATAATCTATCTTTCAAAGCAAATTAAAGGATTTGCATCAAACTACTTTGTCCACCACATTAGAACTAAAGCTTGATTTCAATTGAATTACGTCAAATTGAAAATATTACACGTCATCACATTGTTACTCATGTATTTCACAACATATAATCATTAAATTACACCTTTGTGAAAGATGAAATAATAGAAATAGTATTATTTGGAAATCCTCCTTGAAGACAATCGTTCCTACCTTAATTTATGTCACCTTAGAGAAACATGCCATGGTTAACAAATTAAGTTAATTAATTTTGAGGACCCCTAAAAAGGGATAGCTAGCTAGGTAGCTCATTAATTCATTTGTTGTACTGCGCGCGATATCCAGAGGCAGCTAATAGAGGGGTAGGTAGGCAGTAGACTATACATGTATTACATACTATGAATAATGAATGTATGGTATGCATTCATAGATTTATTAATATATATAGCTAGGAGAGGAAAACCTAATTTCTGGCTGGCCTAAGTGTGAATGCATTTGAAGCCTCCACTTTCTGGTAAGAAAATACTAACAAAAGCAACTTCCCAGGCCTAAACACAAAGATTGTGGTTTTTCAGTTCTCGTGACTAAAAGCCCAGAAATATGCGAGCAGGTAGTCCCCTACTTCCCTCCAATTTTATGCTGATTTTACATATAGACAAGGTACAGGTGGATGTATGAATTGTACATGGTCCTTAATTAATTAATCATATATCATCCAAGAGGGAGAGGGTATTGTAATCAGGTTATAAATAATTATAATTTCAGAGGTATGTGAACCCTTTATATTACGAAAAATAGAACCAGAAATTAATTAATTCTCCCCGAGAGAAATATAACTTTGGTTAATTATTTACTCGTAAAATGTTGGAATGCTTTATTTGTCTTTTTCTTTTTTATGCTAGCTGGTGCATGCTATAGCAAGCTAGCTAGACTACTGTGCATTAATCATGTGAAGATGAAAATGGTTGTAACGATTCATGAGTTTTGATGACAATAATCAATTTATGCAACTAAATGTCAATAAAAGTCGTGGCCACTGGGGAGATCGATGATTAAACTCATGTATTGACTGCATGCGTTAGGTTTATATGTATATATATATTCATCGGTTTCAATTTATATCGATCGACCATTACATTCATTCCTGGCATTATCTTTAATTTCCTTGACTGGGCCAATTGAAAAGACTGAAGCTGCCAGCTGCTTCACTGTATGCATACCAACATGTATATATTGGTGAAGTGACTTCAATATTGTAACAGGTGAAGATCAGGAGAAGAAAATAAATACGTAGGGGTACACATGCAATTAATACAAAAGCTACTCATTTACAGACGAGACTGTGAAACCATCATGATATGAACTGGGGTCTCTGTTGCATAAACCCATAAAATTAAGAAGAATAAAATACAAACTGAGGCAAACTATAAAGATAAAAAATATCTTTGACCTATATATATATATATATTAACTCCAATATTTAACATATGCCCTTGTCCGCCCTTGTCCATTTTGGCTAATGTACCGTCTTAATTTCTGTATGCAGCATATGCTGTTTTGGTTCGACTCACTGCCAATAAGCCAATAAACCAACAGAACTAATACTGTTCATGTCCTCTGAGATTGAGAACAATATCTGGAAGCCACTGCGCGCATTTACCCACTTCCAACTACCAACTTATAAGTTATTACATGCTCATCATACACAGTCCGCTTCACATGCGAATGTTCACACTTGATACTGACCAAGTGAAAATTTTTATATAACCGATCGATCTGACCTGATTTTTTAGCATTTAAATAAGTCTAAATATAAAATTTCACGTCTAAAAATTTCTATATATATAATCATCAGTACGTAGGTGAAAGGGCAATTCAATTTCACATAATTTTCAACAGGAAATAAAGTAGTGAGTATATAGAATGTGTATATCATACTTTTCTACAAATTGTGGTGCAGAAGAATGGAGAGATAGCTAAATAATTGGAATTTGGCAGTGACTTAATTATACGCCATCTACATTGCACAGTGTAAACTGAACTTGTTAATGTTTCTTTTTCTTTTTCTTTCTTTTTCTCAATCCCGTTTGCGAAGAAGGAGAGGAAGAGAGAAAAAAAGGGAGAGGCAGGGGCAGACGGCATAGGAAGTGGCCATCAAGGGGTTGGCGGGTGATTTTGAGTTTTTTTTTAAATAAAAGAAAGCATGTTGTCCTTTATTTATTTTGATAATGGATGTTAGTGTTAATTTCACAAATGGAATGAAGATGGTGTGTAATGAGTAGAAAATAAGTATGTAAATGGCGCCACTGAAACAATTACACACCTATTTTCTTGAGTGGCATAGTTGATTAATGTTAGCAAAATTACATTAATTTGTTAATTAAAGTACGCACTATATTCTTTAGTCGAAATCCGGTTTCAATTAATATGGCAGATAAAGGTTTGACATTAAGTAAGAGGTAGGTTCTGCAGCAGAGTACCAACTACCAACCAATTAAGAAATAACGTCCGCAAGCTGCACCTGCAGACCGACCACCTTTCAATAACTCGATCAACAGTGCACCGCACTTAATTAGTCATTATCGATCTTTAAACTTGTCCATGCTCCACCCTAAAACTAAATTAAAGTTTAACAATACCAGCTACAAAATTTATTTCTTCTTTTCGTCATTCATTATAAAAAATGAAGATTCATTTACTTGAAATGCAGTTGAAGAGATGAGGGAGGCCATCCGAATGCATTATTGTTTCAGAAGAAACTGCATAATTTGATTTTTATCGTTTCAGAAGAAATTGCAAATATATGCAATGGTCCAAACATTGCTAGGTTCGTTTACTTTTTATTGGCTCATTTATTGTTTCCATCCAAACTTGTATCAAATCCGTGACCAGGTCCACGCTGACAAAGTTAGATGCAATGAAAAAAACCTGTTTGCAGAATTCTTTGCTATGTCATTATGTTAATGTGTAATACTTATAAATTCGAAACATAATATAACTCTGACAGCAATTTATACACACAATTTTACAAATGTATATTTATAAATAACAAAATCAATGATATAATCTGATTATGTCATAATATTGGAACCAAGATCTTAATTCTTTATTTTATTTTTTTCTTTTGTTTCATTTTTTTGAAGAGCAGTACATAGGCGGCCCAGTTATAATTTCAAGCATGGCATGTTACTTTCCACAGCTAGCAGTGTGCAAGGGTACGTGATAGAGACAGAGTCATGGACTCATACCATGGAACCACCTCTTTAAATAAAAGATAAAATTTATTTATATTGGCCGATGATATTGAGGCATGGTCCAATTCCAAGGTAAAGTCCAGTTTGCATCTTGAGGCATGGTCCCCAAAATCCAATGGTATTATCTGGGCCACGACTAAAGAGTCCAGCCCATGAAAAGAAAAGAAAATAAAAAGAAAAGGAATGTCAAAGGGACCGTTTTGGGGTTCAAATAGAATCACTCAAATATTTAATTAAGCCACCGTCTGTTTAAAGTTTTAAAATTTTAAAATATCCTAAACATTCTTATCAACTAAAAAAACCCTATATATTATTTCTACTAATTAAATTGAGATGGCGCCGTCCTCCAGCGCCCTTGATTGCAGGGGCATTGTCCTCCAGCTGCCAACAGAGCCTTAAGGTTTTCTCTAAATTAATGTGAAATCGAAGCTTGAGTTTATATTCCTTGCTTGGAAAACATGCTTGATTCTTAAATCTACAGCTCCAGTGGGGTGGGGTATTGTCTAATGTCTAGACGTTTTCCATAAATATAAAAAAATAAAAATAAAAAGTAATAAGATTTAGGCCTGCAGAGATAGAGTTGATGATCTGTCGGTCCAAATGGCACGTATTTGGTGATGGGGATGATTCATGATCGTCTAAATGTAAAGTTGACTGAAGAGGGGTCCCCAAGAAAACGGAGGAAGAAGCTGTATTTCTAAGTATCTGTATCTGTATGTATTACTTTCCCAACAAACCCAACAAGCCACCAACCCCCTTTGCCCTTTGACATCGATTCATTTTGTTTTGTTTTGTTCCATTCATCCAGACTATCCATCCAGTACCTCTAGACATGGGAAACAAGAAGGCTACGACGTCGTTGGACGAAGTTATACACAGGGCAGGAGGCTGTGCTGTCGTCGACGGCGGATTCGCTACGCAACTCGAGACCCACGGCGCTGCCATCAACGACCCTCTCTGGAGCGCTCTCTGCCTCATCAAAGACCCTCACCTCATCAAACGGGTTCTTTCTCTTTCTCTTTCTGTGCCCCATTCATTCTTTGTTGGATCTTCAAATGCGATAATCTTCGCTTTGGTTCAATTGCTCAGGTCCATTTCGAATACTTGGAAGCTGGCGCCGACATTCTCGTCACTTCATCTTACCAGGTTTCTTTCTCCTCTTTATAACATTACCAACAATTCTGGGATAATATTTGATTTATGCTTATAGTATGCAATGCTAGCTAGTGTAGCATTTCAATGGAATTGAGGGAAGATATAAACATTATATGGTTTAGGGTGGGATCAACAAGTGGATGTGTAATAGAATTGATTTATTTAACAACAACAAAGTGATGTCATATTACATTTATTATATCGATTCCATTGGACATGGGTGTTGGGTGGCATATGGATATATATATGATTACAATTACACTGCCTAATAAGATCAGAAACTGTACAAACACAAGTTCCCCTTTTCTCCTACAAAATATTATCAATTCTGCGGGCCAAAGATGTGCTAATTTTTGTTGGATTTCTTATGTGCATTAAACACATTGTGTATTCCAGTGTCTTATCATGCCTCAGACACTCAAGATTATAGAATAAATATACTTTTGTGTCATGTCTCCAAAGACAAAATGGGGGTCTCTTCTTTGAATCTCATATTTTGCATATTCACCTTTACTGGTTTGTTTTGGCAGGCCACAATTCCTGGATTTTTGTCCAAGGGACTGTCCACTGAAGAAGCAGAGTTGTTACTGAAGAAAAGCGTCAATTTGGCAGTTGAAGCTCGCGATAGTTTCTGGGATGCTGTTCAGGTGACTCCTGAACATCACTATAACAGGGCTTTAGTTGCAGCCTCCATTGGAAGCTATGGAGCTTATCTTGCCGATGGTTCAGAATATAGGTACCTCTTTGATACAAAACAAATTTGGCAGTCATTGATGCACTGTTTCAGTCGAATAATCATCTGTATACACTTGTTGAATTGCATAATTTGGATGTGTCAATCTCTTCAGTGGGGATTATGGACCGCATGTGAATCTGGATAAGCTGAAGGATTTCCACCGACGCAGATTGCAAGTTCTTGTGGAAGCAGGTCCAGATTTACTTGCATTTGAGACCATTCCTAATAAGCTTGAAGCGCAGGTTTGTGCTTATACCAATCTTGTTTTGCCAGAGTATCATGTATTGTACTTTTCACTTCATAATATCTTGCCTTTTAAAAATGTTTGCAGGCCTGCATTGAGTTGCTTGAAGAAGAGAACATTCAAATGCCATCTTGGATATGTTTCAGCTCTGTAGATGGTGAGAATGCCCCATCCGGAGAGAGTTTTAAGGAATGCCTTGACATAATAAATAAAAGTAACAAAATAAATGCAGTGGGAATAAATTGTGCTCCTCCTCATTTGATTGAAGTTCTCATCTGCAAATTTAAGGAGGTAATTTCTTAACTTAAAAATAATTGAATAAGGCAAGAAAAAGAGAAAAGAAAAAACAACAATCTAACAAAGATGTTTGTTTCTCCAGTTAACCAATAAAGCCATTGTTGTGTACCCTAATAGTGGTGAGACATGGGATGGCAAAGCTAAGAGATGGCTGGTGAGTCAAAGCTGTTTCTAATACCTCACTCTCTCTTCCATAAACTGTACTCAGACAAATGCATGCACAAATCCTCAGAAACAAACATTGTGACGTGTAATATGTTGATGAGTTTTTTCTTGTGTTGAATGAACAGCCGTCCAAGTGCTTTGATGATGACAACTTTGAATATTTTGCTACAAGGTGGCGCGATTCAGGAGCTAAACTCATTGGAGGCTGTTGTCGGACAACACCTTCCACCATTCAAGCCATTTCTAAGATTCTGAAAGGAAAGTCCCAATGGTTCAGCAACAGTGACAGTTATATTTAAGAATTCTTAGGTTAACCAAAATATGGAAAGTTTAATTTGGTTACAAAATTTCTTTTGCTTCGGTATTTAGAATCTATGGCTTTAACAAATTGTCTTATTATGAAAATTCTTACAAGAAGCTTACTTTTAAGGGAATGCAAAATTTGTTATTGAGTATGTTTATGATATAACAAATAAAATGACAAAACTAAGTTAGTTTTATCGACCAGCAACTCTATTCTTTTCAACTCCTAAGCGATGTTGTTATAATGACCAATGCGTAGGAGCTGCTATCAGAAACTAACGCATAATGACCAATGCGTAGGAGCTATTATCAGAAACTAACGCAAAATCCGAATTCATCTTGAATCTTCTAAACAATCAGAAACGGAATTTACAACTGAGTAAAAGAAACTAGAGAAATCCAAGGGCTGGTTTCAGTACTTTTTTGTTTTAGTTGTTAACTACAAAAATCAGAGAGAGATCACCAAGTCCTCCTGTCAGTTGCTCCGATCGTAGCAACTCTATTTCACGAGCCATGGAAATGAGGTTCTTTTCCATTGCTCGCTTTTGTTTAACTTGTTCTTCCTTGGTTTTCCTCTCATATTCATAAGCTCGCCTACAAAAGTAATGCAAAATCAGTTCAAATATGCATACAAGAAAAGCCTTTGCTAACGTATCTGAACATTCATCCTAATATGCGTCAGTGTCACCCATCTCCTCAAAAGGCAAAAGTAGAGCAAGATACAATTCAGGCTGCAAAACTAGTTTAAAATTCATTATCAAACTTAGTCTCAACAAGCGAGTGATGTCCTGTGTGAGACCTTGGACTTGGGCAGACAATTCCTGCCGTAAAGCCAATTGGCCTCTTTCAGTTTCAGCCAAGACACAGATATGATATTGACTTGTCACTAAAACTAACCACGTGTTACATTATATATGGTGCCTGGTGTTTTAAATTAACATCAACTCCATGTCTGCATTCCAATCTCTGCTCTGACCATAAATCAATCAATAAAATCAGTAAAGCCCTCCCTCTCCATCAGCCTTGTCACCACTTGCTTTATATCTCACAATGTGTCTTCCATATTACGATTCACATGTCAAGTAGGAAACGTACTTGCTTATTTGCACTTTACAAGCCCATAAGCAAAAATCAATAAAATGACAAAAAGAAAAACAGTACAATTCCCATGTTTCAGTCTAATCTAACTAAGTGGAATTCAGCTCTATTCAGAATTTCAAGCAAATAAGTAATGGCAAAGATAACATATATGATACATACGGCAAAGAGGTTGCTGTAAACAGTAAAAAACACGACGCCGTTTCAAGTAAAAACTTACAAAGAAGAAGCGATTGTCAGATTGGGAGCCGCTTCAGAGTGAGCGCGAGCCTCCGATTCTTCGATGTAGCTCTTCAGGTTTTTGAGAATTTTTTAGCACCTAGTTAATTTCATAATTTTTTAATTAATCAATTATCGTTCAAGATGTTTAAATTTGGGACTTGGATAAAAGTACACTGAGTATGTTCATTAAACAAGATGGTCATTAGTTAATTTCGTTGAACATCATATAAGAATATGGTAAAACAGTTAATCTGTAAAACAATTCCCAGATGTTTTATCCTATACATCTTATCTTGTATACTGGACAAATATACATTTGGAGAAGATTCTAAAATTATCATTGACAGAGATAGAGAGGGATGAGTAGAGACCCTACAGAGAGAAAGGTACAGGTATAGTCCTTTTCATTTTTCAACATACCTTAAGGAATATATATTATGTCTTCATGTAAATTCCAAAGTCGATATTGCGGTAATCTTCTACTTGGGTTTCAGTTTCATTCTCATGCCTATCGATGACGAGATCTCCACGTACATCAGCTTTATCCATAAATATGCTTACTTTCATCTACCAGATGTTAAAGTTTGGCTTAAACCAATAAAGATAATTTTCAAAGACCTATCCTTTCCAATTTCCATCATTTGTCAAACCCGTGCTAAGTAAGTAGTTCATATTCCCAGTTAATTCAAAAGGTCTCTTTCTATTCATATTTATGAGTAAGATTACTTATCAAAATGAATACAAACTTGTATCATACATTATGTATAACATCTTTAATAAAAATGTAAATTACTTAGTCATGCCCGCAAGGACTTAATATAGAGTGGCAATTAATTTTTAAAATTTTAATTAAAATTTTTAATAATTTATTTGTCTTAAAATAATGGTAATAGAAAAGTGAATAGAAATTTAGGATTAAATACCTAGTTTCAATACTTTTTTAGAAAATATGTTTTGTTCATAATTTTTAGGTTTGACTACTAACTATTTAACTTAATTTTTAGAATAAGTCACAAATTTAAAGCCCATTTGTTTTGGGATTTATTTGTTTGACAAATTTGCCCTTCTATTCTTCTTTGTCCCACATATGATGGGTTTTAGATAAAATTTATAAAATTTTCACAAAATTGTCCTTGATATTTTTATATTGTCTTGGAAATTAGTTAATATAGTCTCAAATTCAGTTTTAGTTGTGACTGTACGACACTCAACTTCAATTTTTGTTGTGACTGAATGACAGTCACAGCTAAATTGTGATACAGTCACAGTTAGGTTGTGACTGAATTAAAATTTTTTTTAAGAGAAATTGTATTACAATATAGTATAAATAGATATCAAAACAATATTTTTACTCAAAATAATACTTAGTATAGTGGTGGGAGTTGTATTTTTCAACTTACTAAGAAAATCACAACTAAATTGTAAGACAGTCACAGTTAATATGTGATTGGATTTATTTTTTTTAGTTTTAATACAATATAGTATAAATTAATGTAATAGTATGGATGTAATATATATATATATTATTGTAGTGGCATGTGATGTAATATTTGTGAATTATAGTGCCCTTTACTATATTATTATGTTTGACTTTTCAACTAGTACCTAATCTAAAATGTTATTAAATTTTACTATCTAAACTAAAAAATTATTGAAATTTGGTATTTAAAGTCAATTAACCTAAAAGAGGTGTTATTTATTTATTTATTTTAATTCTAATTATTCTATTTTATCTTGTTATTCTTTGTTAATAAATATATTATTAGTATGTATTATATAAATGAAGAGTATTTTTAAAAATTATAAATTTAACCCTTCCACTTTGTTTTTGATTTTATATATATATATATATATATATTAAACCAAAAGCCTTTCAGTGAACATGTGGATAAGAGGAACCGCAAGATGAAGGAGTGAGTAATGGGGCCCGGAAAACCATCCAACAAAAGTGTCTCATTCAAATTGAGCGAGGAAAAGTTTGGGCAGAGAAAATGATGGATGGGATGAAGGAGTTGTGATCCACAGTAGCTGGGCCCTATGCACTAAGAAATGAGAAATCCTCGGATGTCAGAAGCAGCCAATGAGAAGCCGAGGATTTGGATCAACTTTCGAAGCTCAACCAATTAAGAAATAGATAAGGCCTCGGTGTGGGCCCAAAAGTACAATCCTCTCCTAAAAGCGCAATCCAAGACTCGGCCTTCGGTGTTAAAAGAGCGAGGTTTTGTGGGCCGGACACTCTACTTCACTCTTCTCCCTCAGAAATAATTGCACATTCAGGTTGAGACTCTGATTTTATTTCCCAAAATCAAATATCAAACTGTGTTGGCGATCACTTGGCCAAAAAAAAAAAAAAAACTGTGTTGGCGATCGATCGATGATTCATTCGAGCAAGAAAGTAGCGCACGTGGTAGGTGGGAAGACGGCGAGAGCCTGCGACAGCTGCATAAAGAAGAGGGCTCGGTGGTACTGCGCTGCCGACGATGCTTTCCTCTGTCAAGCCTGTGACTCCTCCGTACACTCCGCCAACCAATTGGCTCGGAGGCACGAAAGGGTTCGCTTAAAAACGGCGTCTCTCAAGCCCTCTAAAGATGAATCGGCAGTACCCGCATGGGACCGAGGGATCACACGAAAGGCCCGGACACCACGCCACGCCAAGTCGGTGAATGCTCACCACAAATCCCAAGAAGCTGTTGTGGTACCGGAAGTTGGTGCAGATGATACCTTGTATGAAGAAAATGAAGAGCATGATCATCAGCTACTGTATCGGGTTCCGATACTCGATCCCTTTGTTGCGGAGGTAGTGTGCCCTTGTTCTGCTAATAATTCGAATGATAAAGAAGAATCAGAAGCTAAGAATACGAGTACTAGTGTTGTCTCGATGTTGCCTAATGATGGTGATGATGGGGGAATGAATTACTCATCATCAAATGGGTTTGTTCCGAGTGACATGGATTCGGTGGATGTGGATAGCTTATTGGGAACGGGGCTGGATGATAACGAGTGTTTTGGCATGGAAGGGTTGGGTTTGATGGATTGTGGTAAAGAAAAGGAATGCGGTAGAGTGGTCAAGCTTGAACAAGATAACGAGGTCACAGAAGGTACTGTTTTTATGGATACGTGTCAGCCGGAGACAGAGATTGATATAATGAGGGAACCATTTGTGTTCAGCTTTGAAGACTACGAGGAGGAGGAGGAGGAGATCAAAGTGGGAGTGGCGGATATGAATATTCATAGTAATGGAGAACATGATGATGCAAAGAGTAGCAAGAAGAGGAAGATATTTTTGAGGCTGGACTACGACGCTGTAATTGCGGCCTGGGATAACCAAGCCTCTCCCTGGACCTCCGCTGATCGCCCGGATTTCGACTCCAATTTCTTCCCTCACAGCATGGTACGTATTGGTTAATGATTAATTAGCAGACAGATGATGAGTTAGTGTTAAATTGTTAATTAATTAAATGTGAATTATCTGAATTTGCAGGGTTCATCTTCATCATGTGGAGCTGAACTTCATTACCCGTTTGGAGATTTGAATGGGGTTGGGGTGCACCCAGCATTGGGCGACGGAGGGAGAGAGGCAAGGGTGTCAAGGTACAGAGAGAAGAGGAGGACGAGGTTGTTCTCCAAGAAAATAAGGTACCAAGTTCGGAAGCTAAATGCTGAGAAGAGGCCTAGAATGAAAGGGAGGTTTGTCAAGAGAGCATCCTTTGCAGGATCATCTGCTAATTTTCCTGTGCTTGCCAAATGAAATCACCCTCCTCGCCGAGTCACTCCAAAGTTTACTTCAGTTTTCAAATCAAAACACATCCAATAAACATATTATATATTGTCTAGGCTCAAAACCTACCTCTCTCTTTATGTACGTCTTAGATGCAGGCTCGATCTGTAAATTTGCTTGGTTAATTATAACATGTTTTATACCCAATTTCTGTTCAACTAAAAAACAAATGTCCCCTTTTTTTCTTTTGCGAAGAAACAGAGTTTAATCCCATTTTTGTTTTTTAATTTGTATTTTACACAAATATTAAGAAAACAACGAAACTTGTAATTACATAATTTGCCTGCAAATTCAGATGCAAGGAGAAAAGTAAAGTACCAACATAATATAGTGTAGTACATTGGCCCGACCCGACAATATTGCCAAGTTCAGGTAAAATATGTATTCAATTTTTGAAGTCCATCAGACATTTATAGCATCTAATAAGTGAACACCTAGACAATTTTTTTTTTTTTGCCACTTAACTCCTTGACAAATTGGGGGTACCGGGTACGTTGTTATTTGATAAGATAATCAAAAAAAAAGTTAAAGGGGAAGCTGAACTTTCACCCTCGTAAGTCTTAAAACTGTTAGGATCGGTTAGATAGAATGGGAAAAACACAAACTCAAAACCAATAAAGAAATAGGCAAGAGAAAAAGGTAAATAAGAATACCAAGGATTTAACGTGGTTCGGCAGTGTGCCTACGTCCACGGGTAGCGATATCAAAATATCTCTACTATATCAAATAATAGATACAGCAAAAAGATCTTAACAAGTTTAAGAACAAGACTTGATGAACACCTAGAGAGTATAAGAGGAATCACCACTTCTTCAAGCTATGAACACCTTGAAGGAAACACCAAAAGAAATACTTCACTTCTCTCACACTCTCTCTTTCACTATACTCTCACTCCTCACTTTGAGTGGTAGTCGGAATACACTTAGCTTGATAGCTTCAATTGTTCAGCTTTATCTCATTTTATAGCCACGGTGAGAAGCTTCTAGTATTAAGCAAATCCACCGCCAAAAATTAATGCTCCTTGGAAGACCAAAACAAATGCAATTGTTCTAGAAATCTTCCACCGACATACCAAGCTAGCCATCATGAATTAAAGATCATTCTAGATATTCAATTAAGTCACATGGATTAGATCCTTCTAATCTCCCGTATGGACTGGACTTATCCCAACAAAAACAACTGAGTCACAAACCAAAGTGAACTCTATGAAGTTAACCATTTGTGATGAAAACTTGAAATCTCATAGAACTTTTCTTATGGTCGGCTCATTGAACTATTTTCATGGCGCTTCCATATGCAAGTGTACATACTTTGTCACAAGAGTCAGAAACCACCAAGTTAGTAGGTCGTCCACTTTTAATTTCCTTTTACTATTTGTTTCAAACAATAGAAAACAAAAGGAATCACTTAATTAGAGTAATTTTATAAACTAAAGAAAAACTACATATATGCTAACAAGTATTTCTGGCGGAAATGCTAGCTAATTAATCACTTAATAAGTATTTCTGGCGGAAACGTGGCTTCCGTCACTGGTAACACTATTTGTTGTAGTGATATATTATCCTTACTTTTTATTAACAACTAATGTGACACTAAACTTTTGGCCAAAAAAAAAAACTTAACATTATTTTGTCATAACTAAATAATTGAGATCGAATTACAATAACTCTATGATAAACCAATAAAATACTAGCTATAACATATGAATACAAATTGTTTTCAATAAAATAATAATAATAATAATTTTTGTGTTTAAGGTCATTAATTTACAAAAAAGAATGTTTAATATCGAGATTTTCCAATTCCCAGGAAATTTTAATTAGACTTTGAAGTGCTTTATTGGAGCTTGTAACAAGTAGGCCTTGTTGACGGAAATTAAGGGCATTTTTTACAAGACATTAAATTTTTTGGGACAAAACAGCCTCCGTATATATGGAGTATAAAGTATTTACATGCAGTGCATGTGTGAGCATGGAATCTTATAGATAATTAACAGCTAGCATGTTTCCGACTAAAACCCAGAAAAGCGTGCTTTAAATTTGTTTGGTAGTAATAGTATCACCATCGCCAGCATTAATCATCATCATCCGCAGAAACTAATCAAAGAATCTCATAAACCGAACAAGGAAAATAAATTGGGAAAGAAACACAAACAACCACAGAGAAAGAGAGAAAGAGAGGTGTGAAGATCTGATACAAATTATAATGGTACGTTTTTGACTAATATTATATCATGTATATGGGTTCGCCCAATGCAAAATGTGTGTACAAGTTGTTTGAGCATATATATCTGTCCTTACGTTTCACACCCAATTTTACACGGCCTGCCTACACATTCAAAAGTAAAAAAGAAAACCCAAAATATCAAAAAGCACTACGCCAACTCAAAGTAACCAATTCGGAGCTGCCAAAAAAATGTGCTTGTTGTATTGCATGAAGCACACTTGTATTACTGTCCCAAACTCAACCTTCCACTTGTCACTAGCTCTCACAAACAAACACAGATCGAGAATTAATGATCGATTAGATTGGAGCCAAGCCAAGAGTGAGTTCCAACCTGATTTCCTCATCATGATCATGAGCTTGCTTATCATGAACCGGCTCGGCCCGGGTCGCCAACGAAGAAAAACCCTCCACCTCCACCGTTTCAACAGAGAACATGCTCTTCTCCTGATCTCCGCTGCTACTCCCCCCATTTCCTAGCGGACTCGGGCACAACTCAGTGAGCAGCGAGTCAAGCGGCATTTTGGGTCTGCAGGCCGTCGTGGCGGGCCTCTTGAAGCGGTTCCGGGATTTAACCTGCAGGTTAAGCTCATGATGCTGATGATGTTGAGAAGTTGAGTCCCCCCTCCACACGTGGCGTATGTCGCAAACTGATTTGAGAGGAGAAGTGTTAGGGTGTAGCGCAGCCAAATCAGCTCCCGTGATGGGTGACCCTGCAAGCACTGCATCAACGGCGGCTTGACATTTGGCCCAGTTCCCCGACCCGAGCAAGCCCACCGAGCCGTACGTCGGGTTCACAATGCGTCCACAAGCATCGTATAACAGGGACTTGAATATAGCTGAGGAAATTAAAGAGATGATATATGTACAATTTTGGTAATAAATTGAAATGAAAATGGTCGGAATTAGAAAAAGAGTAATGTTACCGGGGCGGAGGTGTTGGGATCCTGCATTGATGAGGTTGAGGAGGCCAGCACGGCCATAGAATTTGGCGAGGAAAAGAGTGGCATTGGCTTGGGAATCAGGGGAGTTGATCCACTCAATGCAGGGTCTGATTTCACAGTTGTCACTGCACCCTTTGCGGAGGACTCTACACCCATTGCAGCTCATCCTCATGCTTAATCAATTAATTAATTAATTAAGAGAGATCGAGGAGCGTTATACGGATGGTGTGTACGGAAATGCAGAGTGGGAGAGGGGGCGTGTGGGCTGTATTTAAAAGCAAGAGTTGTTGAGGGCATTCTGGGAATTTTGGGTCAAGCGCAGTGGTTTCTGAGGGAGTGTGGGATGAAAAACCAGGGGTTTGCTACTGCCTTTTGCCAGTTTAGGTGAAAAGCGCTTAGGAAGAAGTGGAAAAAAGCAGCTGACTGTTTTGCGTTTTCTTCTTTTGCCATTACCCTGCATGCAGGATTTTATTACAATCCAAACCATGGTCGCTGTATATTCTCTACTTTGTACAAGTTTTTCCAATGCAATGTATCATATATGGTATGCTATCCGACTCATAAATGCGATGCCGACTCATAAATGTGATGGATTCCAGGATTTAGTGACTAACAATTTTTGGGTATAATTGATTAGCCTCTAAGGGCCGGTTTAGGGTTGAGGTGGCTTGGAAATAAGTTGCTTATTTTTACCTCAAAGCAGTTTTTGGTGTTTGATTAATAAAATAAAATCTGCTTATTTTGAAAATAAGGGTGGGGAAAATTAGATTTTGGAATTTGAAATAAAGTAACTAAAGAGATACTTTCAAAATTGCCCTCACTTAATTTAGAAAATGACAATCCTTACCCCTTTCATTAAAAAATTATAATAATATTTTTAAACTTTAATAGCATAATTACCTTTTAATTAACAAAATACAATGACAAAAAATATTAATATAAATTGAGTTTTATATATGCAAGTCACGAGAGTAATTTTTACTAAAAAAATCATAAATAAAACTTAAAAAAAAAATCATAAATAAAAATTTAACAAAAAAACCATAAATAAAAGTAAAAAAATCATAATTAAAAGTAAAAAAAAGCAAGTGAAAGCATTCTTGTTTTACCAAACAAAAAATTAAAATACACTTTCAGCACTATGTTCATTTTGGTCATTATACATAATCACAGCATTTTTACATCAAAATTTACTAAACATTGTACTGCTGGTTTTAAGATTCATAACACTTTTAAAAACACAGTTTACCAAACATTTAACTGTTTTACCTCACAATAGTTTTTTCTCATCATATAACTACAGCAACTTTTTCTCACTACACCGCAATTCCAAACTGATCCCAAGACTATTTACAAGTCTTTTTCTTTTGGCAAAAGAAAAAGAAGGACTCAAATTTACTATGATTTTATTTTCCAAGGATAATATTTATTTATGGGCACTGGAGTAATTTCAGTCCTATCTGCAGAATGGCAGATACATACACTTTTCAAGCCACAGAATAGACAGCAGAGGGAAAGGTGGAAGTCATGCAAGCTAACTGTAAATGAAAATGTTATTACAGGGTTTACTTTAGGGTAAGAAAATTTATGGAATAATAAAAAACAATTACCAGACACGTGACACGCACGAGTGCCTCGTAGATTATATGGCAGGCATCACTGGCAATTGGGCATTTATATGCAGACAATGAAACTCAGATACTCCTGGTTTTTGGGAGTCCGTACAAATAGGGCAAAGCCCGGTAATAAGTTGGTGAACCAAGTTGAGGAATTGTTTGGGTACCACAGGGACAGTGGTTTTGTAATGTGGGCTGGGAACGGTGGACGGCCCAATGTATGCGCTAGTGGTTTTGAGAATTAATGCAAATCGGACATTAGCTATTTAGCTGGGCTTGGTTTGGCTTGGAGCTATTGTGTTGTTGGGTTGAGCATTAAGGGCAATGCATCATCTATCAGATTAATTTTCCTTATTTGGTAATCCTCGTTAGGATTATTTAAAAGGGTGATTTATAGGCTAGTCTAATTTTTTCTCTTCTTTTATATTAATACCTTAATACTTTTTTATTTTTGACTAAAGT
>QANT01008614.1:0-14505 GCA_003254885.1 Purshia tridentata
TTTCCAAACGAAATAAAGGATAAGAACCAACTTCAAAGATTTTTAGGTTGCCTAAACTATATCTCTGATTTTATTCAAAACCTAACACTTGTCTGTAAACCCCTTTATCAAAGACTCAAGAAAAATGCTCCTCCTTGGACTGAAGAACATACTCAAACAGTTATCAAAATAAAGTCCTTAGTCAAAAACCTTCCTTGCCTTGGTCTTCCTGATGTGACAGCTTTCAAAATAGTTGAAACTGACGCATCTGATCTAGGTTATGGTGGCATCCTCAAACAAAAACACCCCAACCAATCAGAACAGCTGGTTAGGTATACCTCAGGAATCTGGAACCCTACCCAGTCAAACTATAGTACTATTAAAAAAGAAATTCTTTCAATTATATTATGTATTACCAAATTTCAAGATGATTTATTAAATCAAAAGTTCCTTTTAAGGATTGATTGCAAAGCAGCCAAAGATATTTTGGAAAAAGATGTTAAAAACTTGGCTGCCAAACAAATTTTCGCCCGATGGCAAGCTTTTTTATCAATCTTTGACTTTGACATTGAGTTTATAAAAGGAGAAAACAATTCACTCCCTGATTTTCTTACCAGGGAATTTCTTCAGCAAACATGAGCTCCAAAGCAGCACCATCTTCTAAGGCATCTTATGCCCAAACCTCAAATCCAAATATTTCAAAAACCAACCCCAGCTTTGTTAGTGTTCTGGGGCAGGAAATCCCAATTACCAATTCTTTTCAAGTTTTAAACAAACCACAATCTTCCAATATTTCAAACAAAAGCCTTTATTTTTGCAAACCTCAGCCAAGCATAATATCATATATTGAGGATGAGGTCGCTGACCCAGATCCATATGTGATATTGAAAAAATTAACATACCCAAACTTTTTCTTAGCAACAAACCCTTCAAACTCACAAAAATTTTATGAGTTTATCCTGGTTGATACAGATTCTATTGTGGTAACCCACAATAGAACCCAGGATCCAATTACCCATTCCAAAATACAAATCAAAAGGATTTTAACCCTCAAAGATTGGGGTCAGCACCCAAATACAATGAAAAGATTTTCTCAAACTTTTAATCCCCAATTTTTCTGCTATTGGGATTATATCGATGCCTGGTCAAACGTTTTTTATCTTCAAAACAAACTCAGGCAGCACTCTTGGTTTATCTTTTTCTGCCATGATTTCAAACTTCAAACACCTTTTTGGTTTAAGGATATTTGGCAACGATTTGGTGCCATTGACGAAATTCTACCAAAAGAACTTATTCCAGTCTTCCAACTATTTCAAAAGAATTTAAACTTTTCAAACCTAAAGACAGTTGATCCATTATTTTGGTTCTTCTGTTCAAATCAAATTGCGTGGATCTTCTCTTGGGAAATTTACACCACGCAAAGAACTCTCAATATGTCTAATGAGACGATACAAGGTCAAATGGTGGGATGGTTTCAAGACGGACCGAATTACTAAAAAGTCTGTCTTAGACTGGTTCCACAAACACCCACAATTTTCAAACTCCAAGGTGTTACCTCACAATGAGGAGCACGCCCAATTTCTTCTTCAAAAATCAAAAATTCAAAGTGATCTGTCTTCTGTAACTTCTCGCAAAGAATATGCAAAAAAACCTGAAGGAAGTTCTTAGCCAGATCAGCAAAAGTGATGACGAAGAAGATGACACAGCAAACACTAGTAACACGGGACCCGCGCCGGCCCCATACTACCAGGACTCTCAAGACCCAGCGACCAGTAGGTCTAGGATTGCTAGCTCAGATTTGTGACCACCATAGACATTGGCAGCCATGACCATCTTTTCCAGATGTTGAACAATGTGGTATTCAGTCATACCATCAATGTTCCATTCGTAGAGTTGGGAGGCGTTGAAGGTGTTTTGAGGAATTTCTTTGATTTCATATTGGAGGTCAATCGGGGAAGGTCTCGGATAGTATGGTTTGGAGCTTGAGGCCTTTAGTTTATTTAGTCGAGCAGTAAAATCTTGATTGATCATCTTAACTAAACTAGATGGTTCAGAAAGATGAAGTTTGTCTAATTTGAAGTTAATTTCTTTGATAATCTCTTGATTTGTTGGGAGTTTGTTATCCTTGGATAATTTATAAGTTTGGAAGATAGGAGTTTCAGTTATTACTGAGCTTGAGGAGGGTTGATCTTGGGTTGTTACCATAGATTCAATCCTGTCAAGCTGTTCTCCCAAGGTGTCTAAATATTGGTTTGTGAAATTGTTTTGGTCTATGACCTTTTTTATGTCTTAACTGTTTACTTCACGGGCTTGATCAGCGATTGACTTGAAAGGAGAGGCCTTAACTGTAGAGTTTCTTACAGTAAGGACGACTTCTTCCAAGGGTGGCCTTTTGGATTCTACCACTTTGTTTGTAGTAGTAACCCAAGTTTTTGTAGACTTTGTTTTTACCTTAATTGTTTTAGAAAAAGGGTAATGAATGTCATTTTGTGTACAGTATAGTTCAAGCCATTTGAAGAAATATACATGTATTTTGTGTTTTCTAAGGTATTCGTAGTATTTTTCTTGAATATAATCTTTGCCAAAGGTTTTTATAAACCATCACCTTTTTTCTTTGTTTTCATCAGAATAGTATTCTTTTCTCAGATATTCTTTGTCTATTTCAAAGTTATTGTTGGTGATTGTAAAGATTTGAGGGTCAGAGGTATCTACCATGGAAGACAAGGTTGGAGACCCTTGATCTTCATTTTGGTAGAATACTTCCGGTATTTTATCTTTTGAGATTTCTTTAATTTGAGTTTGTCGTCTGTTAGAGAATTTTATACCTACGCTACCGTCAAGTTCTTCGTAGATATAGTCTAACTGTTGGTTTTGAAGTTTTGTGGGTGGAACAGCATTAGCCAATTTCCATTCACTAGGCAGATCAATCTCATTCCAGTGAATAGTTTTTGGTATGCTGACGTTTGCTCTTCTTAGATCAGTTTCTAAAAGGAGTGTTGATCCTACAGGGTTTGAAATAAGTGCTTCTGGAAGAATTAGTGTTTTGAGTAGTTTGTAATGGACTCTGAAGATTACAGCCATGGGCTGGGCTCCCTGAGTCATGTCGTATCCTTGGGTTTTGATGTTGAGTACCAAAGAATTGAGAATTCCTGGATCTGAGGTAGATACAGGAAAGTTTGGGTAACAGTCAAAATGAATTGGGCCATTGCATAGGCTAGATTCCACTAGGCCTAGCATGGAGTCAGAAAACCTGTTGTGTCTACAGTCCCTAAGGGCTACTAACACAGAGGTACGAAGACCGTTTCTGGTCTAGGGTTTGATTCCTACTTGTACCATTCCTATATGGAGGTACTTATAGGTCTTTTGAAGTTCTTTGAGGACATGGGATGTCAAAAGTTGGATGTTTTGATTGTCAGATTCGAGAGGAATAGCTCTCTCTTGAACTTTGATATTGAGTCTAGAGGAAAAGTCAAACTTTCCTACCCTATAGACTTCTTTGTAGTTTCGTTTGGGAAGAGTCCAGTTATACAAACTGGTCAGTGGGATCTCAGAATTGAGCTCCTCACTATTGATGATTTGGTCTTCGTCTGAGGTAGATGTTACTGAAGACATCTTGGCTAAGTTTGAGGGATTGGGTTTCGGACTCTGATAAGACGCACCCCTGCTGACCAACGGACTTACCCACGGGACTTACCACACTGCCCTAACTGCCAGGACCACAGGTTGCTACCTTCCTACCCCTCGTAAGGGTCCTAGTCACCTTTCATTATTTTGGAGCTATCATTATGCTTCTATTTGTTTACATCCTACAAAAGAGGGTCACGTGAACTTTAAGGGGTCAAGGAGCCATATGACTACCTCCTTGGGATGCGTCCAGGTGATCGGGCCCCTGCCTCGAGCCCTTCTTCTGATGAAGAGGTCGTTGAAATCCCAACTGAGAATCCTTCCTCTGCCTCCGGTGCTGATGCTTCTTTTGTGCCCCCTTCGTCTTCGGAGATCGATGCTTCTTTGAACGCCTTCTTTCGAGCATTCACTGCTTCGATCGAAAACGTTCGAAGCGCACGTGTTTCCTTGTGCGTCATACTTTCGAGCATTCACTGCTTCGATCGAAGGCGTTCGAAGCGCACGTGTTTCCTTGTGCGCTATTCTTTCGAGCATTCATTGCTTCGATCGAAGGCGTTCGAAGCGCACGTGATTCCTTGTGCGCTATTCTTTCGAGCATTCACTGCTTCGATCGGAGCGCTCGGAGCGTACGAAGACATATGCCTTTTCTTGACGTTTTCTAAGTCACTTATCACATTCCGAGAATAATATGTAATTTTTACTGGAATTCGTCAATTGTTATTAATATCAAAACACTGTTACATAAGTAAGGAAGATTTCAAACATAATATTTTTTCAAATGAATAGCATTCCAAGGTCTCGGCAGTTCCTTCCCAGTCCGGAGTTCTCGAAGTTTGTAGGCCCCCTTTCCGAAGACTGCCATGACTTCGTAAGGGCCTTCCCATACTTTTTTGAACTTTCCAAATTCTGGTAGTTCCCCCGATTTAGGTCCTTGGTCCATAATTCGTTTCAAGACCCAATCTCCAATTCTAAAGGTTTTATGGCGTACCTTCTGGTTGAAATGTCGGGCTGCCACGCTGTGATAGTTTGCCAACCGAATTGATGCTGCCATCCTCTTTTCTTCTGCAAGGTCCAGAGTGTGTCGAAGTTGAATGGCGTTTGATTCCTCATTTTCGGCTGATAACGTTCTTGTGGTTGGCAATCCTATCTCCGTGGGGATTACTGCTTCTACTCCGAAGGTTAGGGAAAACGGTGATTCTCTAGTTGGTCTTCGTTTAGTAGTTCGATATGCCCACAGAACGTGATGGAGTTCGCCATGCCACTTTCCCCTGGCCCCTTCGAGTTGTCTTTTGATATTGTCGAAGATTGTCCTGTTCGTCTTCTCTGCCTGTCCATTTGCCTGGGGGTAGCTTCGAGAGGAGAAATGGAGTTGAATTCCCTTTTCGTCACAAAATGTTTTAAACTTCTTGTTGTTGAATGGTGTGCCATTGTCCGTGACTATGGCTCGTGGTACTCCGAAACGACATATGACATTTCTCCAAACGAATCGAACGACAGTGGTAGCATCGATCGCTCCGTAAGCCTCTGCCTCGACCCATTTGGTGAAATAATCCGTCACGAGGAGTACGTTCCTCTTTCCTCCAGGGGCAGTTGGCAATGGTCCCACAATGTCCATACCCCACCTCGCGAACGGCCATGGTTCCCACGTTGAATTCAAATCCTCAGCTGGTTGTCTGCTTATGGGTGCGTAGCGTTGACACTGGTCGCATTTCCGAGCATAAACTTCTGAATCTTTTGCCATGTACGGCCAAAAGTATCCTTGCGTCAGTGCTTTGTGTGCTAAGCTTCGTCCTCCAGCATGGTTTCCACATGAACCGTCATGAATTGTTGAGAGCAGCCATTCAGCTTGAACTGGGTCAAGACAGCGCAACAACGGCCCTGAAAAAGATTTTCTAAACAACACGTTATCGATCAAAACATACCTGGCTGCTCGCATTCTTAGTTTCCGCGCTTCAACTGGATCCGTTGGTGCAGTACCCGAGCGAAGGTACTCTATCAGGGGTGTCATCCAATTCGTTCCACCTTGACTGATCATCAAGGTGGTTGGTTCCTCTGTAATGCTGGGTGTGTGTAACTGTTCGATCCTAACGGATCGAAGTCCTTCCGAAGTTGAGGCTTCGCATGCTAGGTGATCGGCCGCCTGATTTTGTTCTCTGGGCACTTGTGAGAAAGTTACTTTCCTGAAGCGAGAAGTTATCTCAGTTACCAACTTTTGGTATGCCTCCATCTTTTCATCTCTGGTGGCGTACTCTCCATTTACTTGGTTTATTACGAGCTGAGAATCACTATAGACTTTAAGAGCTTGCGCCTTGACTTTTTCAGCAATTCGTAAACCATTAACGAAGGCTTCGTATTCTGCCACGTTGTTCGAAGCTGGGAAATCCAACCTTAAGGCAAACTCCAAATCGAAACCATCGGGGGTTCGTAGAATTATGCCTGCCCCTGCGCCTAACGCATTCGAGGATCCATCCACGTATAGTTCCCATGCATTTTCTTCCTGATCTTCTTCGAACACGTTTAGGGGTTTATATGCTTCGACTAAGAAGTCTGCCACTGCCTGCCCTTTACGGGCTGTCTGTGGTTTGAACTCTATATCGAATGCCCCCAATTCGATGGCCCATTTCATCATTCTTCCGGAGAGGTCTGGTTTGGCGAGAATTCCCCGAACGGGTTGGTTGGTGATCACTGCTATTTTATGCCCTTCGAAATATTGCCGAAGCTTCCTTTTTGCAGTGACGAGAGCCAAGACGCACTTCTCCGAAGCGTTGTATCTAGTCTCTGCTTCCACGAGGCTCTTGCTTACATAGAACACTGGATGCTGTTGGCCATCTCGTTCAATGATTAACGCAGCGCTCACAGCGAATTCTGAAGCTGCTAAGTACAAAAATAGGACTTCTCCAGGTTCGGGAACTGCAAGGATAGGCGGGTTAGCCATGTATTCTTTGATTTTCTTCAACGCTTCAGATTGCGCTGTTCCCTAAGATCCTCCCTTTTTTATTGCATGAAAGAATGGCTTGCACCTATCTGTTGCCCTTGAAATAAATCTGCTTAGTGCGGCAATCCTTCCTGTTAAAACCTGCACCTCCCGAACTGTTCGAGGTTCTTCCATTTCTTGAAGAGCCTGGACTTTGCTCGGGTTGGGTTCGATCCCTCGTTGGCTGACGATATATCCCAAGAATTGCCCGGAAGAAACGCCGAACGCACATTTCGTCAGATTTAATCGCATCTTGTATCTGCGAAGGACTTCGAACGTTTCTTTCAAGTCAACATGATGATCTTTTCTTGATTTGCTCTTCACAACCATGTCGTCGATATATACTTCCATGGTTCTCCCTATTTGATCTTTGAACATCTGGTTGACTAATCTTTGATAGGTTGATCCCGCATTCTTGAGACCGAAAGGCATCACTGTATAACAGTATAGCCCTCGTTCGGAAATGAAGGCTGTCTTATCTTGATCGTCGATTGCCATTGGGATTTGATTATATCCGGAATATGCGTCGAGAAAAGTCAGTTGTTCGTACCCGGCGGTGGCGTCTACCATCTGATCGATCTTGGGGATCGGGTAACAATCCTTTGGACAAGCTTTGTTCAGATTGGTGAAGTCGATGCATACTCTCCATTTGCCGTTCTTCTTTTGGACAACTACCACGTTCGAAATCCACGTGGGGCACCAGACATCCCTTATGAATCCTACTTCGAGGAGTCGATCGACTTCATCGCTTATTACCTTATTTCTTTCTGGCGCGAATCTTCTTTGCCTTTGCTGATACAGCGTCATGTTAGGATCGACGTTTAGCCTGTGGCACGCTATGCTCGGATCAATCCCTGGCATATCCACGTGCGACCATGCGAACACATCTTTATTCGCTCGAAGAGTTTCGATCAGACGTGTTCGTTCTTCTTCTTTCAGGAGGGTACCCACCAACACCGTTTTGTCTGGCTCTTCCTGATCCAATACTATTTCTGTTAGTGGCTCGATAGTCATTGGTTCAGCCATAGATTCTTCCTGGATTGGCGGATCCTCCTTTAATTGCTATTTTTCTTCGATCCCTGCGACCTCTTTGCTTGATCGAATTCCCATTGTAAGGTGATAGCATTTCTTTGCCATAGCTTGATCACCTATAATGTCGACGGTTCCTTTCCCGTCCGCAGAAACACATCTCATGATCAAACATCGAGTGGATGCCTCACCCTCCATCCTCCATATCCAATCTCTACCCATGATCACGTTATACGTGGAAGGAGAATTGATTACCACGAAGGTGGTGAACAGCGTCTTCCCTGCTGCGATCACTGGCAAAGTTATTTCTCCCACTGGAGTTATCTGACTGCCTTCGAATGCCAGAATTGGGGTCTTATTTTCCTTTAAATCCTCATCTCGAAGCCCCATCTGTTTGAACGTGCTATAATACATGACCTCCGCACTGCTTCCTCCATCGATCATAACTCGGTGCACTCTCGAGTTTCCAATTTGCAGGGTGACGACGAGTGCGTCTTTGTGAGGGCACTCCAACCTCTCCAAGTCTTTTCGTGAAAATTGGATGATTCCCTCTGCGTCTCTTTGGGCTGCCGCTTGTGCCGACGCCGAACTGATTTGATTCACCCTTTGAGCTTTTTCTAACTGCCGTTTTAAACTGCGCCTCTGGGCAGACGATCCTTCGGGTGGCTCGGATCCTCCATGGATGGAATGTATTTCATATAGGACAGGCTCTACCTGGGCCGCATTGTTATTCTCCCTCGGAGGGTTCTCCTGGGGTTGAGTTGGGCCTACCTGGTATTGGGTTAACTGCCCTTTCCGTATCATGGCCGCAATCTGTCCTCTTAGATTGAAGCATTCTTCGAGTTCGTGCCCGAAATCATTATGAAAATGACAGTGCTTCGACTTGTCCCTGAACTCTGGTTTGGTTTTTATCGATGAAGGTTCTCGAAATATACCCTTTACCTTGTTATCGTGGTAGATCTTTGACACGCTGCAGGTGAGTTTAACGTTTGCCAGCGGGTCTTCGAACCGGGAATTTCACTTTCCTCTTCCTTTTTCTCCATTCTTATTCTCGTTCATTTGCTGCGGAAGCGGGATGACGTTAACTCGCATTGTTTCGACGCTCGTTGGTCTGTTCTCTGTTTTGCCTTCTTGCACTACCGACACTCGTCTTCGGTTGGCTGTATCCTCTTCGAGGCGGATGAAAGGCTCCGCTTGGGCAATGCACTCCCTCATATCGTACGGTGGGTGCATGATAATGTTCTCATGCAGCTTCGATCCAGCTAGTAGCCCTTCTTTAAATGCCGCAGTGACTGTCTCTCTCGGACAGTGGTCTAATGACGACATTTCTACTATGAAGCGGGATAGGTAATCTTTCAATTTCTCATTTTTTCCCTGCTTCGTGTTGAACAAAGTAGTGATGTCCTTTTTCCTGCGTTGGTTGCATATATACTGTGATATGAAAACTTCGCAGAGTTCAGAAAAACTCCCGATGGTCCCTGTTTTCAATTGACGGAACCACGTCAATGCCGAGCCAGTCAAACTCGATGGGAAGAGTTTACACTGCAAAGGTTCATTCTCCACTTCCAAAACTAGCTGTTGTTGGTAGTGGTAGATATGATCCATAGGATCTCCAGTTCCGTCGAACAGCTGAAACTTCGGAGTTTGGAATTTTTCTGGCCTTTTCGCAGCCATAATTTCGTCGGAGAAAGGCGACCGGCATATTCCCCGCGCTGCCTCGATCGCTAGCTGCGTTGGAGTGAGGGTCCGATGACCATTCAATAACCTACGGAGGTCGTCGTTGTCGCAAATTTTCTTCATAGTTCGTCGATCGTGGTCCTCGAGTTCCTCCTCGTGTTGCTCTCGATCGTACCTTCCTTCCTCCTCTTCACTAACTCGCGAGTCGCTTGACCCATCCATTTGTTTTCTTTTTTGCCTCGAATTCGAGGGTGTGTGTTTTTGTCGGGCCATTTCCAGGGCTTCGTTGGCCACACGATTGGCTTTTTCCACCCTGCTAGCCAAGTTTTTCAGAAGCTCCATCATCTCGGCTTGCATTTGCGACCCGTTTCCCGCGTTTTCGATCCCGGCCATAGTTGAATGATTGTTTCTTTCGGTTCCCATAGACGGCGCCAATTGTTGATGCTAAAATTCTTGCTGGGCCTAGTTTTAACAATCAACAATCAATCAACCAACTATGAGCCTACCACTCGAACGTTGTCCTTGCTTCGATCTTCTTCGTCTCCTTGTTTAAAATCTCCCGTGGGGTGTACCTGCAATAACACTCCGATGCCAAAATGAATGAAAATAACTCTAAATGTTTCTCAGTATGTCTTTTTTCTTTCTTTGTATTGGTTTTTCCGTCCCTTTTCATGGGATCGCAACATCTCTTATATAGCAAAAATAATCCTACCGTTACCTTCGCGCCATTTTCTTCCCGTTATTCTTCTTTAATGCATTTGATCGTTGGCGCCTTTATTCAGGTTCGTGGGTCATTAAGGACGAGATTTATATGGGTTCTGTTTTTAATATTTTACCGTTTTTCTACCTTGGGTTTTAATTTGCGTGAACCTTTTGGGCCTTACTATGTGATTGGGCTTCCCTTCAGCTGGGCCTGGTTCTACTTCTCCATTCTGGGCTCGGGCCCAATTATTTCTATCGCCCACAATATATATATATATTAATTAAAGATTCCCTACTTTAAAAACCATCTACTTGTGTATATAATTTAAGTCTGAAACTATCAATTAGCAACGGACCAATGATCAAGGATTGGGACCTAGACTCAGACCCATAAACCAACACTGGACTTTGAACCTCGGAAACCAAACCAAGACCCCTAGGTCTCACTCCTAATTTTCCTCAATTCAAAGTTTCAAACAATTAATCCTTACAAATTCCACATCACACCTAATATGGATTTTTGAACTTTCAATTTTTTTCCTCATCTCCTTAAGCTTCTGGTTATGTCACATTTTTTTCTTGGTATATTCAATTCAGACATTTTTTTCTTGGTCTAGGAATATTCAGTCGCATATATGAAACGAAACGAACCCACGTTCAAGTTCTTGAATTGATAGGTTTGATGTGCGAAAAGACAAACTTTGCAAAACAAGATATCATAAATACAGCAATCCTGGAAGCTGCTAGAGGAGGGCATGTTGAGTTTATTAGACATATATGTAAAGTAAAACCAACCCTTAGGAAAACCATGGATACGAAAGGCAGGACCATATTCCATTGTGCAGTTGAGTATCGTCAAGAAAAGGTTTATAGCCTTATATATGGACTCAGCTACGAAGAGAAAAGTCCAACACTAAACTATCTCGATAACTTGAGTAATAGTATGCTACATGCAGCAGCAAATTTATCCCCTGCTACAGAAGTTAAAGGTCCAGCTTTGCAAATGCAAAGGGAATTACAATGGTTCAAGGTAAGAATATATCTCTCTCTCTCTCAATATACGTATATATATGGAGAAGGATCTATGACATCTTAATTTTTACACAAGTTTTCAATTGGGCTAGCTCATTCCATATAGGATTACAACGATCTAAACCGTATAATTTTTAAGTCTCCATTAAGGGATCATTATTGCAAAAAACTAGGTAAATAGGAAACCATTTATCAAATAAGATTAAATGGTTAATATTTCAAGTGTTTATTTTGTTGACCATTTAATCTTTGTAGGTAAATTATTTTCGATTTACTTAATTTTTTGCAAAGATGATTCTTTAATGGAAACCTAAAAAATAGACGGTTTGAATTGTTGAAATCTTATATATAAAGTATATTGAAAACTTGTGTCAAAAATATAATGTCACGGATCCGCCCCTATATATATATGCACACATACAAAAATTCTTGTTGTAGGATTTCCATTCTTTAATTAAAAAACGGACATGAGTAATTATTTATATATGTACTACTCAACCAAAAAATAAATGCTTCTTTCCTTTTTAATTGAAAATAAATCTTATAGGGTCTTGGTTTTCTTAAAGAAAAAAGAGCATACCACGCTCATTTTCAAAACTAACCTTCAAAACTACGAAGAATCACTTGACAATAAATGAGAAGAAAATATAAATAATTAAAAAGGAAAGCATAAGATATTTTATTAATTTATGATACAAAACTAGTTCAAATGGGGTTGAGTTTCATAGTGATATTCACAATCATGCATATATACCTTAAAACTTTTTGTTTAATGAAATGTAGGAGGTGGAGAAGATTGTACCTGTTAGAATTCGTGAATGTAAAAATTTTATAGATGGCATGACAGCACGTGAACTATTTACCAAGAATCACAAAGAATTGGTAAAGGAGGGAGAAAAGTCAATGAAAGAAACAGCAACTTCTTGCACAGTTGTAGGTGCTCTCATTGTTACCATCATGTTTGCTGCAGCATTCACAGTTCCTGGTGGAAATAATCAAGATACAGGTGTTCCTATATTCTTAGATCAAGTGGTATTTATGGCTTTTATAGTTTCAGATGCTATATCACTCTTTACTTCCACAACTTCAGTAATGATATTTTTGGGAATTCTCACATCACGTTATGCAGAAGACGATTTTTACAAATCATTGCCCAGAAAAATGATACTTGGCCTTGTCACCCTTTTTTTTTCTATTGCCACCATGATGGTTGCCTTTTCTTTGGCCCTTTATATAATGCTTCATGAACAACCATGGATTGTCATTCCACTTATCTTGCTTGCTAGTGTTCCAATTACCTCATTCATATTGTTGCAATCTCCCTTCCTTGTTGATATAGTCATTTCTACTTATGGATCAGGAATATTTCATAAGAAAGTCAAATGGTTGTAATAAATTCCTAAGCTTTGGTGATATTTATATTTGGTTTGCTACTCTTTAAGAAGATTGTAATGAAAAAACAATGTATGATCATATATCGTTACACGAGTTTTATTTATATTTAATTGGTTTGCTGCTCTTCAATTTGTATTTTTTAGTTAATTAGTTACCCAAAAATTTTGTATTTTTATATTCAAACATTCACGTATGAAGGATCATATATAGTTGTATGACAAAGAATCTATCACCTTTTGTAAATAATAAGGCTAATAAGTTATGTGACATTTTATGATAGTTGCCCTGGAGACTCTGACCAAAAGCATTGTATATTATAATTTGAGAAAAGAATCTTTTCAAATTAAAAAGGTCGGACAACATCTGTTAAAAGATGTACATTTAGGAAAAATTGTTTTCCTATTTACACGATAAATAAGAGTTATTTATTCTCAGTAAGTAAAAGTGTGAATCCACACTTGTTTTACTTTCATGAGAGTTTGAGAAAGATCCCAAAAAAAAAAAAAAAACCAACCACTAACATTGGCAGCCGATCATAATGAAGAAATAAGAGATTTGATTGTGAGCTACTCTTGATCATCTCTGTCATGAACCTTGCTTGGATCACATTCTTGTGAACTATTCTTAAAGGCACGATACTCACTACAAGAAAAACGGGCATAAGGCACAAAGAGGCACAAATAGAGTTTTGTGACATATTATTCAACAAGGAGCACAAATATAAGTGTATATGTGTACGTCCTGTTACATAGACCGCATGTGATTGTGCCCTTAATGTAATTCTTTGTAGATTTTCTTCTTGTTTGTTCTCTGGATTTTTAACTTTATGGAGTTGCCAATTGAGCATCCTATAGATCTGGAAATAGTTCCGGAAGTGTCAAGCATCTTGCTTTCTCTGGATGATGTTTTTGGTTTATCCTCTTTTTTCTCTTTTTTTCTTTTTTTCTTTTCCAATTGAAAGATATTTCATTCCACAATGCCCAAAACGAGCAAGCAAAATACAAAGAGAAACAGACAGGAAGTACCAAAGAGCAATATGAGAGACAAAACAACCAAATATCCTATCTAACAACTACCAATAAACCCAGAAAAAACTAAAAGCTAATCTCCAGGCAAGCCGTCCGCCTCCAAGATCCCCAACGTATAACAAGGAAGATATATGGTGGTGAAAAAACCCACCCATGAGCAGTGGTGGATCCAAAATTTTTAATCTAGAGGGTTATGGTGGTGATTTGTGGACAAGTGTGACCTGCGAGCTAGCGGCGGCGGACACAATCGGCTTGTGATTCGAGTTCAAATAGGTGAAAAAAAATAATACAAGTTAATATTTATCTTATATTGGTCTAGCTTCTAATATAATGAGATTACATACTTACCAATATTTTCATACGCAAAAGTGTAATGCAAGGCATTTTTACCTTCACAAGGAGAGGCAAGCTTTTTCAGATATTTATTATTATAATTAAAAATATAAATATATGTAAATAGGTAAATATATAGGTATACTATATACATAAAGAAGACTGAATATATTATAGAATACTTGGACTAAGTGACTGAGATTATTTATTATTTGCTAGTGGGATGGGATGGTCAGCTACTTTAACTCTATGTCCATATGTAAAAAAATATGCTGTGGAGTGATTGTTATTTGTCAGTGGGCGCCATGTTGCTTTAGTTGAGCCACATACTAAAAGCTAACAGGATAAAACAAATCAGGTGAAGACCAAAATTCAATTTCTTTCCCTTCTCTCAACTGCAAATTGATGCTCCCAACAAAACGAATTCAATTGGTTTGAACCAGTTCGGAAGGCAACGATTAAGAAACAGAGAACGGGGTTGAGAGCAGTGATTGAGAAACAGAGGACGAGATTAAGGGCTTTTGGGGGTCATCATTTGGCATTGGGGGGTCGCCATCTAGAGTCTTAAGGGTCATCCCACAAAGAGAAGGGATATATAGGGCTTCTAGGTCAGGCTGTCGGGGGGTCGCCCGACCATTCACTTTTGGCTATCTGTCCACCAATTCCCGCTAGGGCATATCTTTCATTTTGCCATTTGAGCAACCCAATCAGCCCCTTTATTGCCTGTTCTCG
>QANT01008615.1:0-17231 GCA_003254885.1 Purshia tridentata
ATTATTATTATTTTTTTTTTTGGTATTTGCTGGTTCTGTTTATTTACTCTTAATTGATATGCCTTTCTAGCCAAGCTTTGGTTTCGCTCATAGATCAACCATGGACTTGTTCTGAAATATTTAGGGAGGAAAGGGAGGGTAGTTAAATTTGTCTGATTTGGAGCAAAGAATAAAAAAAGAAAAAGGTGGGAAGCGGGCTAAAAAAGTGTGAGAGAAATTAAAATAGGTTATTTAATAAAATTATAGATATGATAGAGCTAATTTTTGTTGTTCCAATTTCTATTATTTAGTTTTCCTCTTTTATTAATTATAACTCTAATATAGCATGTCATTTAATTAATGAGTAAATTCAAGCCACTGGATTTCCTAAGATCTAAAGGCATGACAAAATATTTTTTAAAATATAGATGTTCCTATATATATAGACAAGAGAATACTTCAATCCGTATGACTGTATATACATATATCTTACACACACATATATATATATACACAGTCCCTGTATAGCCAAGAAAATAACTTGCTTAACTATTTGGTGAGTAAAAAAAAAAGTTCCCAGGGACTTGTTAACCTATAGAAGAGAGAAGACGAATTAGAACAGTCTACTGCCTCTACTGGTGCGATGCAAGCGATTCTAATTCTTTTAGTAAAGGCATTCGCAAATTTTTAAATTTGCAGATGTCTAATAGATCCGTTGACATGATGTCGATACGAGCACATAGACTGTCTACTGCACACATTTGAACTGGTTGCAGCACATTTCTACACCATGTTGGTGCCATGTTGACACTCTTGTCAAAATTGTGGATGTTTTCTAGAGAAAATCCATGTATATATTGTTTGGACAATTCTTCAGTCTGCATATGTGGCTTAAAATTTGAGAATGCATGTCGGAGTGGCCATGTGACTCAGATGACAACAACTTGTCAACTTATGATGGGAACAATTATTGATTACTAATACAGTAATTAATACTAAGAGTTGTGTTATTTCAAATTGTGCCACTTGTGCCTCACTATATATAATATCAAAGATTAACATTAATTCTCTTGATCTGTTTATGAAAGATATTTCTGCGGACACCAATTCCCTCAAATTTATTGTCCATATTTTCTTAATTTTAGAGAGAGAGGGACAACACAGGTTTAACTTTTTTAAATTTTTATTATTTTTCTTAGTTTCAACTTTCATCAGGCTATTTCATACAGATCCCTACAAATTCGACTTAATTGGTACACCCTTAAACCTTTTAAGGAATTCAATGTGAAGTAGTAGATGGCCGGCCATAGCCTCCACCTCCAAGCTCCGTATGGGTATATGGACAATTTAGGTGAGAGAAGCAGATCCAGTACGTACAGCTGGCACATGATCAACAACATGATCCACGGGAATTAGCCACGTACGTACCTGACTTTGAGAGGTTCGCATGCTTGTTCTAATTAACTGTACATGTTTTGTTTATTATTAAAAAGGCTGTTCAAGTACCTCTTAAAATGTTGAATCATTTAAATTATTTTTAACGGAAAATTGAAGTGCTGATCAAGCAGTGATTAGCATAGACTTTACTAGAAATTGATGATTCTTATTTCATTTCATTACTCTTAATTAGTAATACACTCACAAACGCACGTACGTGAGAGCAATTAAAACACAACATAAACCAAACAAACCCTAGTAATTAAGCTCGTGAACTACGTAGCATGAGAGCCATGCATTATTTCTTGGTGATTTCAAACCACCAAAAGCCAAATTGGTCTTCAAGGAACAACTGTTTTAGTAAGCTCATCAACCGAAGGAGGCGACGGCCGCGACGGTGGTGATTGAGTTTGACCAGCTCCATCGCAATAACCTTTGAGTATATCAGTCTCTTCCGTGGTAAACCCTAGCGTGCCAAGCAAGGCAGGCCAACATTCGTGCTGAATGATCCGAATGGCTTCACAACAGCCATGCCCTAAGTAAGTCTCACCATTAAGGAAGAACATGACAACCTCCCCAGTACACGCCTGGAGTTGAAACAAAGAGTCCCAGCAGTTAGATGATTCTTCATCCAAGTTCAACCTGGAAGCAAGGTTCCTGTTCGTCTCCATCAGGTCATTCAAAGGTCGAGAAGTGGCCATGAAAGGCATGGTGAGAGAGATTAGAGCTGCGAGAATGAAGAGGTTGAGAGTGTAAGCTGCCATTTTTATAATTTCAGTTCTGGTGGATGTATTAGTGAGAGAGATGTGAAGGAACAACGGAGAAGCAAGGGTTTATATAGAACGGGAGGTATTTAGGGTTGCAAAAACGTGATGAGCATGGGATGGTGAAGAGGCCCTGAGAGTAAATATGATAATTATGTGGTTAAGAGAAGTTGATGAGGCTTATGCATATATTATTACCAATATTAATTCGTAGAAATTAATTAGGATTAAGAAATTATTTATAACTTGCATAATTAATAGTTATAATTAGGACGACTATATTTATATCTAGGACGGTGATGGTTGGTTTTCTTGCTGGTCTTGTTTTGCTAACTGGAGTTGGTTTGCCTTATTATTAGGCCAATAATGCTATTCTTACCATATTTTTATACCATGTTTGTTGTATTATTTTACGTGTCATTATTGTATTAGTAGGGTATTTCCTTATTTTTAGGATTTTTATTTTTATTTTTTTAGTGTTCAATATATGAATGCTATGTAGATTGCCACATAAGGTGGTATAAAATTATGCTATAAAAATGTAATAAGTGTAACATTGTTGTTATTAGGCCTTTCACACAAAAAAAAATAATTTATTATTAGGCTGTAGCTTGGCTACTTTTGCTTATATTGGCATTTTTTCGTCAATGAATTTGGGTAGTTTTTTAAAATATATCAATGAATTACGGTTTAATCGGTTCAGACCCAAGCTTTTAAGAACTCTTTTAATAACATATCGAGGTTTTTTTTTTTTGGCCAAGTAATAACATATCGAGGTTAAACTCATCGATTACACTCCCATATATTACTCTTCAATTCAGACATCAAATTTGGCTGCAGGGTTTCTCATGAATCTCAAGTGTTCTGTGGTTATGTTTTTTAGTGAAATTTACCAGTACCGTCAAGTTTTTTTTTCTTTTTTTAATAGTAAATAATAAAAGTTTGTTAACATGTTGTGTGCATTTGAAAAATGCCATAAAAACAAATAAGATGCAATCGAAAACTAGCTTAGAAGTTCAGCCCACCCCATTTTAAAATCCAGGGTCTGCCCTGTCATTATGTTGAATATAAAACTATTTTCACATTGCGTTGAAACTTTGTGAAATACACTATGATTAATGACCAAGTTCCCTCTATTTCCTTCCTAATTTTACTTACCATTTTTAATTTCATGGAATTAGAGAGACTTGAATCTCAATACTGCTCATCCTGTGGTATGATACATTTGTACATCATACATGATAAGAATGCAGCCTTTAGTGGACATGATGAGGAGCTTGTATCTTAATTAACTAAAGCTCCACCAATTGTAAGCAAAGTATATATAGAAGAGTATTGCTGATGCTGTTAATTAAGACCTATGAAGAAAGTGGCATCCTGAGCAAATGAAGACCAGTCTGGTTGATTTTCTGAGAAAGTATGTTCTCAAATCAGTATAGCAGCATGGATAATATCCATGTGATCTGGTATTCATGTCATATGATGAGCATCCACATATTGTAATCATTCTTGTAGGCATAGTCTAAACTGATCAGTGACTGTGATACACATGAAGTGAGATCTTAAAATAAATAAGGGTGAGACTTTAACCCCCTCTTTAAAATTTATAATAACTTACAATATCAATAATAACACTAATAATCTAACTTTACTCTTTAAAAAGAAAAAAGAGAAGATGAAAATCATTTTAAAAATAGATGTCCAAATAATGCTCCAGCATTAGCACTGAATACATAATACCGACTACTACATCTCACACATACCCTGTAAGCTTTGCAGGAACTGTATTTCTGTTGATGTATCTGAATACAGCATATAGCTTATCACTGCGCTAACCAGATATAGCCCAGCACATACTATCATGAATGAATATAGGCCTGCAGAAAATAGACCCAAGAGCAACTGGAGCAATGCTTTTTACAATGGCCATAGATGGCTGGTATCATAAAGATTATATATATCAGTGTCATTCAAATAAAGATGTCCTTACTTTAAGAAAAGTAAGACCATCCTCTCTAGGTACCACCCAGCAGCGCAGTATTGGAAGCGTTCATGTTTTAGGTCCTTCCTCAAAAGTCATCTCTGTAAAAAATCAGCCAAATCAGTAATTGTTTGATCACATAAATTGTACAGACAAGTACAGTCCATCGGATAAAATTGTTATGATATTGGTTGCAATAAATTAGCTAAACAGTTACCGATTGGGCTGATTTTTTAAGGCAATCTTTGAATGATGTCCTAAAATATAAATGGCTTCAATCATTGAATTGTATGTCCAAAGATGATGTTCTTACTTTTCTTAAAGTAAGGACAGCCTTACCTGAAAATTTCCCATATATATACAGGAAGCTTCAAGTAAGGATGTTCTTACCTGAAGAAAAGTAAGAACACCACTTTTGGGTACTACTCTATATAGAGTAGGTGAGATAAAAATTGTTACGTAAAAATATCTGCCTCAACCTGATACTGATTTCAACTTTAGAGCTGAGGAACCTAGATGAAAAATGTGTAAATCCATGACTCTCATCAATGTGGAATATATAATAAAACAGTACAAACCCAGATGATGGATCACTCTAGATCTCAGCACACACTGTAAGCTGTACAGTTTTCCTCCATCATTGCCTCAATGCATTCAGCATAGATAATTCCTACCACTCAATTCAGCCTTTGCAGGTTGTATAATCAAAGTTACATCACTCCAAACAGATGTAGGACTCTAGTAACCAGACCAAGCAGCAGCTGCAACTCAGGTTCTCAAATGATCAAAGATGGTCCAAGTCCTTGAGAGGTTAAAAAATAAAATAAAACGAACAAGTTCTTGTATCTCAAAGATTATCCTTATTCAAATGTGCTAAACATAATTCTTTCCTATTTAGCCAATCAAAAAAAAAAACAAAAATTCATGCTCCAATAAGAAATATCAATGTCAAGGGCATCAATTATAGGGATTTTATAATCATCTGTATGTTTTAATCAAAAAATTGCAGAAAACTCTCCAACATTTTTCCCCTTAATAATATTAACTCATAACTAAATACATTCATAACATGTAAAATGACATAACTACTGCACAAGAGCCACATGGAGGCCAATTTGCATACCTGCTGTATCTTGGATGTCCAAGACCTTATGTCCACATTGAAGTTCAGTACTCCTGTTCATGTCACAAATAAACATACCTTTAAGTAAGATTGTCTTGTAATTCTTTACATCTAGATAAAGAATATAACTCCTGTAGATTCAAAATAGGTAAGATTTTTTCAAATACTGTAATATTGTACCTTTCTGAAAGATGACCACGCTAAGTGAGTCAAAGAAACTTCACACTCTAGTCAATTTTAAAGTTCTGAGTGTGTTCTTTATCTCTTCAATTCTGAATGAGAAAAAACCCTACTATAAATTTTTCCAAAGTTGCGTTCACTTCAATCACACTGTAGCCAGGATCCTTCCTAAACCCATTACGCTTCAACGTTTTCCTTGCCTCTGCAGAAACATCCCACAATTGTCATCTCATCTTTAGTATACAAGTTTAAAAATAGAATATACGGTGAAGTACTGACATGCAGACCTCTAGCCAAACATTTCCCAGCCATAACATCAAGATGCAGCCGACATACTGAAAGCAAACTCCCCATGAATGACTTGATCATGCTCAAAAGAAGACTTGATGAAGTACTCTTCTGCTACAGCTAATCTCCCTGTCTGTCCCAACATATCAATGAGACATAAGAAATGTTCTATATGAGGAGCAATTTCCATGTGCAAGATTATAGCTTCCTTTTGTTTTCAACTTTTGTAGTCTTTGTCCCACTTGGGCAAGAGAACATCATTTCATAATGGCACGAGTAGCCTCTATACAGCAGGGTCATTGCCATTCGATGGACTGGATCTCGATTGGGAGTTCATTTCCTTGAAGGAGTTTAAGGTGGTGATCAAATTGCAACTTTCCACATCTAATGACAAGGTTTAGGTATCCATAAATACAAAAACCCTTAATGAAAGAGGACTATGCTATAAGTGAGTGTAAGAAACTTCACACACTGGCCATTTCAAAGTTTTGAGCGTGTCCTTTATGTCTTCAATTCTTGGATGAGAAAAATCACCTACTGTAAATTTTTCCAGCTTTCCCTTCACTTCAATCAGACTATGGCCAGGCTCCTTCCTCAAACCACTACCCTTCAACATTTTCCTTGCCTCTGCAGAATCATCCCACATGTCATCTGAAGCATAAAGGTTTGACAATAAAATATAAGGTGAAGTAGTGACAGGCTGAAGTTGTAGAATATGTCTACCCAAACCTTCCCCAATCCTAACATTACCATACAGCCGGCATGCAGAAAGCAAGCTCCCTAGAATGACTTGATCATGCCCAAAAGGAAATCTGCTCAAGTACTCTTTTGCCTCAGTTAATCTCCCAGCCCGTCCCAACATATCAACGAGACATGAGAAATGTTCTACATGAGGAGCAATCCCATATGTTTCTTCCATAGAATTAAAGTAAACTTCTCCCTGGACAACCAGCCCAGCATGGTTGCAAGCCACTAAAAGTCCGACAAATGTAACAGAATCTGGTTTCACCCCTAGTGCCTTCATCTGCTCAAAAATTTCTAGGGCCCTCCCTCCAAGCCCATGATTTCCAAACGCAGCAATAATAGTGTTCCATGAAACAAGATTTCGATGGAGCATTTTGCTGAAAACATCATATGCATATCCAATGGAACCACATTTAGCATACATGCTAACTAGGGCATTACCAACTCCCACATCTTGATTCAGCCTTGTTCTGATTAGATGAGCATGAATCTGCTTTCCGTAACAAATTGAAGCAAGCCCAGCACAGGCGGACAAAACACTGGCAAACGTGAAGACATCTGGCCTTAGACAATATTCATCTATCATCTCTTTAAAAGCTCTCAAACCCTTTGCATGATCAGAACTATGTGAACAAGCAGCTATGAGGGTGTTCCACGAAATGACATCTTTCTCTTCCATCAATCTGAAGACTTTCTCTGCTTCTTCAATCAGACCGAACCTCGAGTACATTGTTATCATCATATTTCCAATGAACAATGTGGAGTCAAGTTTATGCTTGATTGTTTGGCAATGTAATAACTTTCCTGTCTGTAAATGGCCTAAATCAGTGCAAATCTCCAGTGCTCCCATGAAAGTAAAACAATCCAGTTCAATACCTCGCTGATACATAAGTTTGAATGCCTCAAACCCTTTTTCAGGTTGCTTATTTTCTACAAACCCAGAAATTAAAGCATTATAAGAGACGGAATTTGGTTCTGATGCACAAGCATGGACTGTTAAGGCATCATCACAGTAACCACATTTCATATACATTGAGATAAGTGAATTAGATACAAATGAAATGGATGCATAGCCAAACTTGATTGATTGGGCATGAATCTGTTGCCCCTGAGCCAGTGCGATGAGGTTGGCACACGCACTCATAGCACTACCAAATACGTATTCATTAGGCACAAACCGCATTTGAGAAAACAGTTGGATTGCCATTGAATGCTCTCCAACCTGGTCATAACCAGATATCATTGCTGACCAAGAAACCAGATTTTTTTCAGACATCTCATCAAAGACCCTACGAGCAGATAGAATGTTACCACACTTGGCATACATATTGAGAAGGTGGTTGGAGATGAAAACATCAGATTGCATGCCTATCTTCAACACAGAGGCATGAAGAACAATCCCGTGTCCAAATGCCTTTATTTTGGAGCACTGGTGCAAAAGTGAGCCAACAGATTCTGGTACCATTGTCAGAAAAGAATTTATCCACCAATGTTATCAAATGATTTGACATCAAGGACTTTGTCTTTCACACCCTGCACGTAATGACAGGATCTATATTTAAATACTAGAAATTTGAACTTCTTAATGGAATAATTGTCCAATTTCTCAAAGTTGTGGCAGCATGTTATCTGAATTTTCATACTCTATATTAGAATTAACCCTCATTCAAAAACAAACCCAATAACAGAGTTTAGCAACACAAACAGTTTCGTTAGATGAACCTCAATCCAATTTTCACATGATAGCAAACAAGTCAACCCAAAAAGTTACTCCAATGTAAGCATATATCTCCCAATTAAAAGCAACTTGACTAGAAACATAAAATGCAAATGGATATGCTTTCAACTTATCGTCACATTTCTCCAAAGAAAAAAAGGCACACACCACCGTATATTGATGATATGAATGCAACAAAGCACATCTCTCTCTCAGACATTTTATCAAACAAATCCAACATTTCAGAAGAACAATCTTTTCTATGAAGCATGTGAAATGAATCACATTCGAAGACACTGCATTACAGGTTTGTTTGTATCAAAATCCATTTTCCCAATACTGAGACCACATCAGGATAACTCAAACAAACAGCTGGGATGACAAAGTACAGTTACACTCTATTTGCTTAAACAAAGAATGAAGGAAATGATAAGGACAACAAACTTGTCCTCTAAGAACTTATGGGGTTCTCTTGAAGAGAAACAGATGAATGTGGTATAGAAGATGAGAGAGATCAGGAAGAATCTGATCAACATCGCTGATTCTTCAGCAAAGTTAGCCTTGTGCAACACCAACACTTTCAGTCTGAGACAGAAATTTCTTACGTACCAGTGGTTTTACTAAATTTTTGGGCGAATTTCTTACATTTGTGCAGCACCAAAAAACATAATGCAGTTAAGAGCACCAAAAGAGGTTGACAAGGGAAAGCCCATTATTAGGAAGTACTTACATCCTACTACATCAATCCAACTTTCATATACATCTGGTATTAAATTCAGTTCAAAAAATCTTATAAAAGATAGTTTGCTTTAAATTTATAAGAAAGAAAAATGTGTGGAAGGAACAGCAGCTTGAGTTTTGGATAAAATTCCTTAATAATACATAGGAGTAATGCAAAATAGGAAAGACATTGAAATATTTCAACATTAGCATAAAAGATTTATTATTCAAGCTTGAAAATTTTATAAAATGTGAAATAAAAGGAACAATTGTTATACTTCACTATTTACATGTTATTAGGAAACTGTTTGCTACTCACACTGGCAACAAAATATAGACAAATTTGTAGGTTTATAAGTAGAATGATGGTGCTTGTACTTGGATGTTGAACCAAGATGACTGATCATTTTATCGAAAAATGATGGATCCCCCATTTATTAGAGCAATGCACCAAACTAGCCTGCTTTTTAGTTTGATAATATTTCTGTCACTGATTGCCACAATAATATGTAGGAACTTCCAATGCATGAGAAAGCAACCCAGATCCCCACGCTGATCATGCGTTCTAAGTTTCTTAAGTTTATATTCAACTAAAAACACACAAATATTGAAAAAATCAGTTGCTGCTTAAGAATCCTGTCCATATGAGTATATTAAAAATCCAAAGAGAGAGAGAATAAAAGCTCGGCTGCCCTTTGAGTGGTTTGGTTAGAAAAGAAGTTTAGGACTTTAGAAGGTATGGGGCAGTTTGGGTAGACAGTGCTGAAGGCATGAAGGTTAGACTTTGGGTGGATTTTTTGTGGGATAGAGAGTGCTTTTGGGCTTAATTGCAGGCATTGGTATTAAAGCCAAATGAGGAGCTGCTGTTTTGTTAGATTGTTGCGCTGGATGGTAGATATTTTCCAGTACGGCTGGTGGATTGCTTGTTCACTGCTGGACAATGCTCTCTTGTATTTTGCTTAGTCTATTTTTAAATATTTTTGTTTTAAAAAAAAAAAAACAGGACAAGAAACCTTAAAGAGATACACAGTGATGCCAAAAACAATAAGAAATCAACTATTGAAAATCTCTAGGGAATCATAAGGCAAAGAAAAAAGGTAGACCTTCCAAATTTGTATTTAACTACTCTATAAATTCTGAGGGAAAAAAAAAAAAAAAACTAGTAGTGCTCAATCAAATTACTTTAACCAAAATTAAATGAAAAAGTTCCACTTAGTTAATAGGGACAATCCTCTGTTTCAAAAGAACTAGAAACATTCAAATTTGAAAATTCACATATATTTCCATGGGAAGACATACACAGTGATGCCAAAAACAATAAGAAATCAAATATTGAAAATCTCTAGGGAATCATAAGGCAAAGGAAAAAGGTAGACCTTCCAAATTTGTATTTAACTACTCTATAAATTCTGAGGAAAAAAAAAAAAACTAATAGTGCTCAATCAAATTACTTTAACCAAAATTAAATGAAAAAGTTCCACTTAGTTAATAGGTACAATCCTCTGTTTCAAAAGAACTAGAAACATTCTAATTTGAAAATTCACATATATTTCCATGGGAAGACTTTTAGTATTTGGAAAGCTTAATTTCATGCCTTATTTGAAAAAAACAGATTATTATGTATCCCTACTTTAGCAAATCAACGTGTCTCCAAGCGACTGAAAATACATACACCACAGAAAAACAACCTTTCATGTGCCTAAAGAAAAAAGGTTAACAAACACTCTGAAGATCAATTTTCGAAGCAGTCAAATAGGCTCGAAGCAGTGAAATAGGCATAAAAGGTCGAATTGTAACTATAGAATATAGCACAAGCTTGATTAGAACAATCTAATTGTCTCCTTAATTAAGTCAATGTTTTGCAGTCAGGCTTAATATTCCTTGTGGAACTTACTCAATCTTGAACCTCAATCCAATTTACACATGCTAATATACAAGCCAATTTAAAAATTTACTCCAATGTAAGCATACATCTCCCAGTCAAAACCAACTTGACTACAAACTTCAAATGTAAAAGGATTGTCTTTCAATTGCTTTCAACCTATAGCCGCATTGCTTTGACGGGATGCATATACCCCAAACAGTAAAAAAGAAGCAACGGACCACGGCAAAAACAAAAAAACAAAAAAAATTTCATCAAAGCACATATCTTTCAGACATTTTATCAAACACATCCAGTAGAGCTTCAAAAGAAAAATGTACGAAACATGCAATATGATCACATACAAGTACACTGCATTAAGGATTTGTTTCTATCAAAACCCACTTACCCAATTCGTTTTTTCTACTGATACCATCTCAGCAGAGCTCAAACAAACAGTTGGACTCACAAAATACAATTACGCACTCTGTTTGCTTGACGAGAGAATGAAGCAAATGTTAAGAACAAGAAACTTGGACTCTAAGAACAGAAGGGGTTGTCTTAATGAGAGACAAATGCATATATGGCATAGAGATGAGAGAAATCAGAAAGAACCTGATCGATGTCGCTTATTCTTCAGGCAAAGTTAGCCTTGTGCAGTTGTGCAAGTGTGCAACACCCACACTCTCAGTTATTCACTACTCTTGTTCCTGTTCTCGGTTGATTCTCTGCTCTTATTCATCGTTTTAAGCTATAAGCCTACAAGATTATCTGGTTAAGTTGGGTTTAGTGAGGTGCCACGTGGCAGCGTAGAGAGTGATGGTTTTAGGGTTTAGTTGGTTGAGAATTGAGACTCGAGACGCGAGATTGAGTTAAATGCTTTTGTAGGGGTTTTAAAGTCTCCGTCTTTACTCTGTTCTGCAAATTGATAGAGCAAAAATGCATCAACATTCACACATTCCTCTCTGCAAATTGCTTTTCAGACACCCTTTCAAACGTTCTCCGAAACTCTTTTCCCTCAACTCGCTCACAACGAGTACCGCTCAGCGCGTTTCACACTCAGCTCCATTGCCAAAGCCCAAGACTCCCGAGATTCCCAATAAACCTACCACAAATTCCCTCCATTTTCTTCATCCGACTCTCTCAAGCTCAAGGACCCAGTTCATAACTGGCCAGAATCTGCGGCAATTCAGCGGTGGGTCGGGTGAGCTAGATGAGAATAGAGAGGTTGACATGATCAACCTCAAGTTTGCAGAGGCAAGGGAGGAGATAGAGATGGCCATGGAGTCCAAAGAGACTGTTTATTTCGATGAGGAGGCCGAGTGTGCTCGAACTGCTGTGAAGGAAGTGCTGGACTTGTTTGAAGGGCTGTCGGCTAAGTTGCCGGAGGACAAAAAGGCGGCATTACAAAGGTCTATGGGGCTCAAGATTGAGCAGTTGAAGGCTGAGCTGCAGCAGTTGAATGATTGATGATGAGGTTGGTGGATATAGGGTTTACCCCTTTTTATGTTTTTTCGATGAATTCATTTATGCTTTGAATTGATTGTGTATTTCTGATTTTGACGACAATTTAGGTCAAGATTTGGTGGTGGTAACTTAGGTATGAGTTTACAAATAAATGGGTGTCTTCTGTTTATCCAGGAACTAGATGATTCGCATATTTTTGATTGTCAAAATAGTGCATTCGATGGCATTACAGAATGCTAATTGTCCTGTGCATTGTCTGTGTCTATGCTTTATAAATTTCTTTTTGTGTGATTATCATTTTGCTTAAAAGCAGATGAAGCCAATCAAGTGAATGGTGATATGCTTCTTAAATATGCAAGTCATTTGTGATATGGTGCTTTGGATACTTCTCTCCTACGAAGAGAAGATGCGGAGAGAATGCAGAAGGAGAGATGCACTTGCATTAAAACATAGCGCTACATTTCATCTTCCACATTCTCTCCGCATTTTCTTTCCGCAAGAGAGAAGGATCCATGGTACTTCTACATGGTTTTGGGGGTTTAAGTTTTATTGCCATTTTTATTTGTATAATTGAAATCCATGAGACTGGACCTCGCAGTGAGATCCTACCAGTACAGTTAGTTTGTGTCAATTAAATTTCCAAGAAAACCAAAAAGTTGCTTCATTTCATAAACATGTTGAACAGAGAAAAATTTTATCTAAGAAATGAGCATGGAAACAAGGAGACAATGTAGAGAAGAAGAAAACTAATCGCCTAATCATTGCACAAAACAGCATGGCACAATAAAAGGTTTTTTAGCCTATAATGGAGCCCTTACCTTGCCAATCTGGGAAGTGATCATGTTTCCAGTCTACCATTTGTGTATAAAATGATTTGCAAACTCATTTTCCAGTCTCTGGTGCAGATACTTGGTTGCATGATCACAACTATACCACTACTTGAGTTGTCATTCTGCAGAAAACAATGTGATGGCACCACCCACTACATTAGTTAGTGGCATATGATTTATCCACTGTCAATCAGGCGTCTCCTATTTACTGTCTCCCCTCTGTTTACTAGCCGCCCACATCAATTAGAAGGTTTATGGGTTGGATCTCACAGTGTATTGGAGAGTGTGCCTAAGCAATTGTTAACGAGTGCTATTTTGCTCACCACTGTTGAGCATCACCACCTAGCCAGGTGAGTGACACCTGTTCTTTGAGGGACATGTGTCACTCACCTGACTAGGTGGTGATGCTCACCAGTGGCGAGCAAAATAATTTTCATTGTTAACTATTGCTTAACCCCTCAACTGTTATGCAATTATGACTTCACAATAGAATGAATTTTGTGGATCCCTTTTATTTCATTTCCCACTGATGCTCAATAGTTGCATCAAGTACCATTTCTAATGATGGTTGGTGAGAATAATTAGTCACCCCATAAGCCATACCTACATACATATAGGGTCAAAGGAAAAATAATGTATATTGACCAAATTTTTGAGCAATTGCAACATACTGCAAATTTGGTATAAAAAATAGTGAGCATTGCTCACTTTTCTGGTAGTGCTTTCAACCACGAAAGAAACAACAGCCTCAGCCATATTCTCTTTTCCAAAAGTAAAGCCACTAAACCAGATTTTTTGTGTTTCAGATTGATATATGGGATCTTATAGCAGTGGAGCAGTCTCTTCCGTCTATGTATATGTGAAGTAATGACAACCAATTAATCCCAGCAAAAGATAATCAACTTTCTCGTTCTTTGGTCAACTTACTAAAGTATTTGCTTCAACAACTATGCATCCTCTTAAAAAATTGGAAAGGATGGATTTTTTTAATTACAACTAACCTTCCTGGGTGTTGAACAAAAATGTGATTAATATATATTAATAATTATATTGTTACCCATCATAATTTCACTTTACTCGTTTAGGAAATATAGCTTTATTAATTAGGGTACGAGCCATTCAAGATGGAGTGAATCTCTTATTTACAATCCCTTTGTAATGATAGAATTGAAATCATTTGATGAGATGTGTGAGTGTTTAGATTTGTGGTTGTACTTGGGAAGTGTCCCAAGTTGCTTACATATTCTTTTGAGTGAATCAAGTCAATTTGTAGTTCTAGATTTGGAATTTCTAAAGAGTGAATGACTCGCTGAAAAATTGAGAAAGTGTTTGGTGAATTTGGTTGGGTCGAATTAGAGATTTGATTTGGGATACAATTCTAGACTTGGTTCTAGATTGCCTACGTACCCGCCATAGAATCAAACCACAAGTAATTCCAAGCTTTTGGGAATTAAATGAGTTAGTGGCTCATTTAAATGATTTGAGTAATTTGGATAGGCTTTAGAGCCCTTGGATTTGAATTGAGAAACTAATTTAGGGATTTTTTTGTGTAGAATTAATCTTTGGAGAGTTTGGACAGATTTGATTTGGTGACGGTTGTACCTAAATTTAAGAAAAGGTTTCCTACATATCCTTGAAGGAATCAAATCAAACGTAGTTCAAAGCTTTTGGGAATTCAACGAGTGAGTGACTCATTTAAATGATTTGAGTAATTTGGGTAGGCTTTAGAGTCCTTGGATTTGAATTGAGAAACTAATTTAGGGATTTTTTTGTGTAGAATTAATCTTTGGAGAGTTTGGACAGATTTGATTTGGTGACGGTTGTACCTAAATTTAAGAAAAGGTTTCCTACATATCCTTAAAGGAATCAAACCAAAAGTAGTTCAAAGCTTTTGGGAATTCAACGAGTGAGTGACTCATTTAAATGATTTGAGTAATTTGGGTAGGATTTAGAGTCCTTGGATTTGAATTGAGAAACTAATTTTGGGACTTTTGTGTGTAGAATTAATCTCTAGAGAGTTTGGACGGATTTGATTTGGTGACATATGAACTTAAATTTAAGTGTACGTTGCCTACATATCCTTGAAAGAATCAAACCGAACATAGTTCAATGTTTTTGGGAATGAAATGGGTGAATGACAATTAATTCAAGGATTTTGTATATGGAATTAATTTTTGAGAAATTTGGATTGATTTGATTAAGTTGCAGTTGCATCTAAATTTTGGTAGGTTTCCTACGTACTCTTGATGAAATCAAACCAAATGTAGTTCATTCAGGATTTGAAGGAAATGTGCCCATTAATATTTTCGTATCATTTTATTTGTTAAATGACACATTTATTTTTTGATAATGGGTAAACATGAATTTGGTTATGTGCCCACTAATTATTTATTAATTGACGCATTTTCTATATTTTTTAAATGGGCAAAAATTTGTGAATGGGTCCAACAGACCCTGCACCAATTGTTTGCCAATTGGTGAAGCCTTCAATTAGTAGTATCTTGATCAAAGGAGCTGGACTTTAATTTAAAGACTAGCCCAACATATATGCTTTTTTGGACTAGAGTAATGTGGAGGGCCCACAAATTTTGCTCTAACTTGAGTCTCTGCCGTGTTGTCACGTGTGACTTAGAACAATTTTCTTTACTTCTATTTATTGTCTTTGTACAGCCACATTAGAGGACTAGTGGCTTGCTTTCGGCTTCATGTAAGCTCCTCTCAAGATTTTCAGTTATATTGGACTTGGTAGTTGACCTGATAAGACTCCAATTTGTGCACTTGTATCTCAGTTGGTTCTTAAAGAGGAAGGCTGTATGCATTGGATGCTGTACAAAGGTTGAGTGAAAGAAGCCATTTTTGGTTCTTCTTTTCTTTTTGGTGGAGAGGCATATCAGCCTTTACTTCATCTCTTTTTTTTTTTCTTTTTTTTTGTCTTTTGCTGGCAGAAGTGCATGAACATTGTAATTGAATTGCAATACCGTGACTTATGAAGAGGTGGGGGCTTCAATGCTTTTAGCATATATACTTGCTCGCAACCGGCTGGCTTTGTGCCATTTTATTAAGGAACACTTATTTGCTGTTCAAAAGAGGAGGAAACCCTTTTCTGATAAACCTTTGATTCCAAGAAACTTAGACAAACCCAAGTCTTAATTTACTTTTGGTAAACTTGAAGCCTTGATTTCTTAGTTTCTATGAATTGGAATCCAAATAAGAGCCTTTATATTTTTCTTGGTCTTTGTTTTCATTTTCTGGGGGCAAAGGTGGCTTCTGACTTTGCTTTTGTAGGCTAATTAAAATAACCCTTTTGGTTTGCAGGTACATAGTCCGAGAGAGCAAGAAAGCAATCCTTTTTGTTTAAATTGGACTTTAGTTACAATATGATTGGACTTTAGATAGAATTTTAAAAGCTATAAGGCTTTGGTCAGTAAATTGTAAAATTAAAGTACCTGAATGGAAGTCTCTTTACACAATTGTAAGCCGTTTATAAGGTTAATTAACTGTAGTTCTGGTGCGCTGAAGTATTGCTCCTTCACGACCTTAGTCCCTATTGTTGATTTTGTCAACTTTATTTGCTAGTTTTTGTCACATAACGTGCAACTGACCTATTTTACCCAAGGGTAAATGTGGAATTACACCTTTTTTATTCTCTCTCTCTCTCTCTCTCTCTCTTATTTTCTAGTGGGTTTTAGTGGTCTTTTTCTTTGAGGTCATAATTTTCCTTTGGTTACTAAGAAAAACAAGCAAGAGAAATCCATATGAAAAATTTTAAAAAATTAATATGCTTCTCTTTTCCAAGATTCCAAACCCACTTAGGTGTAATATAGAGCACCGCATGCTTTGGAATTTGAAAGGTTATAACATCCTGAAGTCCAAATTAAGATGTCAGAACTCTATGCCTTCCAAAGGGGAAACACCTATTTTAGGATCAAAGTGTTGTGTTTTGGCTTACTTTTGGGAGAGAGTTCGTGTGATCATTGTAATTTTGATAAATTTCCGAACTATGTTAATTTGGTACGTTGTTTCTTTTATTTATTTGTGTGATTTATTTTTCCTTTGCCATATTTCAACAAAGTTCATCAACAACAAGATCCGTAAAGGAATTGCAGTCACACCTAGTGCTTTAATCACAATAAATTGGTA